>CABFWO010000792.1:229694-245864 GCA_902155825.1 Timema genevievae | reverse complement strand
GTTCTATATTTCCACCTGTTTATTCTAACAGGTGGACTATGTGATGTGTTTCTCCCCCACTGGGATTTATTGTGTTTCTTTTATAATTAAAGGTCCTAATGACCTCGCTGTGTCGACGGGCCTCTAAACAATAATAATAATAATATTTTTCACTGTAGAAGGTAAAGGCTTTCTACGACTGATGAGGGAAGTATGTCCATTGTACAAGGTGCCAAGTCGAGAGACAATAAAAATCAGAATTGACGATAAATATGAGGCAATGTGTCATCTTTTTAAAAATTATACAAAATATGCTGAAAACTATTGCATCACCTACGATATTTGGAGTGAAACCATGCAAAATAATTAATTTGTGGGTGTTACTATTCACTTTTTGGCCAAGTCTATACTCCTCAGCGGAACATTAGGTGTTATGGAGCTGACAGAAAGCCACACGTCACTGTATATCACTGAAAAACTAACAGAAATTTTCACCGAGTGGAATGTTTCAATTGAACAAGTTTCAGCTATCGTCACAGATGACAGCACTGTAATGAAGGTCAACAGGGAAATATTTGGAGGAAAAATGATTATTCCTTGCTTTGCCCATACAACTAATTTAGTCGTAACTAAATCAATTAACAATGCAAAAAACTGTACTGAATTAAGTGTAAGAATCGAGATATAGTGAAATTTATTAAAAAGAATGTCAATGCAAGTGCCGAGTTACGGAAAAGACAAATTGAAATGGGGCTGAAAGGAGGCCAATTCAAAAAAAAAATTCTTGATGTTCGCACAAAATTGAATTCATACTTATACATGGAGTTAGTGTCCATTTTAGGTGCAATACTTTTGACTCGATCGGAAGCTCCCCCAGTGGTCTCAAGCAGTGAACTAGATTGCGTCAAAGAAATGGTAGAATTACTATGCCCATTTGAGAAGTTAACAAAAGAAATTTTGGGAGATAGCTACGTGACGGTGAGCAAAGTTATTCCACTAGTTAGTTGCGTCCGAGAAGCAATAGAAAATATGAAACCTAAAAATGGAATGATTACACAATTTAAAGAGGAGATAAAGAAACAACTAGCTATAAGGTTTGATAACCTTGAACATTCCGCCATATTTGCCATTTCAACTACTCTAGACCCCAGATTTAAGTTCATACATTTCAAAGATGCCACGGCCAAAGGCAAAGTAATTAATTACTTAAATAAATATGTGAGGGAACATAATAGCTTGCCTAGATCAAGGAATGACACTTCTGATGAGTCTGATAATAGTGATTCACAATTTGATATTTGGAAACACCATAAACAGTTGACACACAAAAATATGAAAAATAAATCATCTTCTACAACTACAGAAACCATCAGCGAAACAGAGGTTCAGCTGTATCTGTCATCTCCTGTCACACCAATAAAAAGAGACGCCATTGAAATCTGGGAGGATATGAAGTCTCTTTTTCCAACACTTGCAAAAATTGCAATTATATACCTCCCCATCATTGCCACGTCTGTGCCGAGCGAATGCTTGTTCTCGGAAGCCGGGGCAACCATCACCAAGGAAAGAAATAGGCTTCTGGAACTAAATTATCTAAGCTTCTTTTCCTTAACTCCATTTCAAAATTGTTACATAAATTAAATTAAAGAAATATATGTACCATCTAAGATTTTTTTTTTAGTTTGGTGGTCTAGTATAAGTTAAGTTAGTTAATTATTGATTAGTCAGTAAACATTTAATTCATCTAATATTTTGGGTTGGAAATGTTTGATTTACGTTGGTATCCCTAATGTATGAATATATAGAAACATTTTATGTGAAATTTCCTATGATGAAATGAACATTTCTAGTTCTTATTTGTGTTTTTAGAGGTCTGTGATCTCACTTTAAACCGTGTGATGGTAACAGAATCACAAGACATAATGTGAGGTCACTTTTCTAAACTATTTCAAAACATCGGAAAAACATCGATGTATCGTTCTTATGGCCGATGTTTCTTAACATCGATGTTTTCAATAACGATGTTGCATCCCTGTACATTTATCGGTGGCGTACGAGACAAGTCGATTGTAAAATCGATCAAAAGGAGATCCGGAATCGCATTTTGATCGTAAAGAGAGTCGACTGTGGTGAACGACACAACGACTCTCTTTCAAAGGGAAAGAAAAGATCTGGGATCCCAGTGCAGGTGTTGACTTTCTTTAGACTAGGTATTTATGTAAATATTAACATATTATAATATACAACACCATTTATTTATTAATCAAATGGTTCTTAATAATGAAAGCAGCACATTTCTTTTTCATTCAAATGTATCAGTAATGGCCAACTAAACTATAAGTGTGATCTTAGTTCAATTTGAATGCAGCAGCCAACACAATTAAAATTCTTAAAAATCACTGTGCGTTCACAGATAAGGCACATTACAACTATGTTGAGATTCAAATTTCTTTGATATCTCTAAATAAATAAACAACGATTGGATTGCATTCGTCGAATGTGGCAAATAATTTTGCGTGCGTTCATATACGATGCACACCTCCACACTGACATACATTTGCGCCAAATGAAATACACAACGTAAATTTTTACTGGTGTGGATGCGGCTTAGTAATAGATTTTATTATTCCATTAGCGTAATAAATTATAAATATACGTTACATAATAATTAGCAACTAAATAAATATTAGATGAATTATTTATTTAATATTTATTTAGTTGCCATCTTTGTTACGATGATAGCGCTACCTTTAGTACAAGACTTTGTCGCTTTTAATTTGAACTTTAGGTTCACTAAACAATTATTTTATAATCTTAGTCTTACAGCTGTTTTTAGAATACGTTTGACGGTGAGTTATATTTTACCTTAAAATATTATGTTATTTTATTAGATTAAGTTTTATCAAGCATTTGGCTCTTTATCAGAAGTTGTTTGTTTATTGACTATATAATCTGTTGATTGTGATGCTTATACCTTTAATTATGTACCAAAGAGAGTGTTTATTTTTTGTTCACAAGTGTCAAAACTTTTGACATATCGTTGTTGTCACAGCAATACCTCCTATGTGCAAAAATTATCGGTTTTAGGTTTTGGTGCATGTCTATACTCTGTGGTATGCTTTTTTGAATGACGAAAACCTTCTATGTGTAAGAGTCAAACTAAAATTATTAAAAATATATATTTCAAACTCCTATGTATGGAAGAATGGTCACGAAAGTACCTGCTATGTATATTTTGTGGCACAAGTAGGTATGCAAATATATCTGCTTAACACATTGTCAGCTGATGATCACATGGGAGTTATAGTTACCTACATGCTACACCATCACATTTCACAACAGTACATTATTTAAGGTAAGTAATATCATTTGAATTTATTGATGGTTTCCTTAATATCATCGATAGTCCCCATACTGTGTAACAATCTAGGTAGGTTATGTACAAGTCTGACTTTGAACTAAATAAAGAATACTCATAATCACCATACTATGAGACAATATAGGTTATGTACAAGTCTGAATTTGAAATAAATTTTAAAAATTCTAAACATTCTTTATATAAATTAGTACTTTTTTTTATGAAAAACAAAACCTACTTTTTTCATGTGTAATATAAAGCCATAGGCCTACATTTATGTTTCAAATTAATTTGGTTTTGTCTTTATTGAACAAGTGACAAGGTCTAATACAGATAATAAATTGTAACTGTGGTTTTTGTTTATTGCCAGCCACTTCAAAAGTCCAATAGATTTAACCTTCACTCAGAAATAGTTTCTGATGTTTATTTATTATTATATAGATTAATAAAATATTATTACATTTTCCATCAAGTTTTTGTTTATGGTAATGTCAACATCAGAGTTGCTAGGCTGCTGTGGGCTAGGACACAAATAAGCCTTTATTAAACATTTTATTAATTTATTTTGTTATTTATTTGCAGGGAAATGCAAGATGTGTAGTAAAGGCAAACTCTTGGTGAAACTTGCTACGCAGACAGTTGAAACAACTTATCATCAACCAACTGAAGAACAAGTACAACATAAAGATGGTAATAAATTATCTAACAATTTATTTACAAATTCATATAGAAAAGAACATGTCAATATACTAGTAGGAGAAGGCACCAGCAATAATTTAGTAGACCAGTCAAAATAATCAAGACAATAAGGTAGGAACCTTCCTACTGTCACAGAAGGATGTTGAAAATCCAAATTAAGCAGGGTAGGATTCTGTACTAGTGGTTCTTGAATTGTAAAGTCTAACAAACAATGACTGTATTTCATTTCTGTCAGAAAATACTGAAGTTAACAAACAAATTCCAGTACACATTAAGATGGATAGAAATCTTAGTGAAAGGGATTTGTCTCATATTATAACCCTTGCTACACAAGACCAACTCTTAGACATATTACTGAAAACTACTTGGTTGATGATAATTTGATGTTTTTGGAAAATAATGACAAAGGTGACACTGGACTACAACAATTTCGAGTTTAGGATGAAACTAATAATGAAATTGTCAATGTAAATAATGGCATAAATAAACTTGGAAATCAAGATAAAGAAGATGGGATTCAAGGTAGAGAAGATGAGAATGAAGACAGCTCAGATGATGAATTTGTAACTATGAAGACAAAAGAAAAGCTTCTAGCAAAGTCGAGGAGAGTTGATTGTCGCTCTTATATGGGTTACAAAGTTGTAGGGAAAAAAGTGTCACAGAGTGTTCCAAAGGAAAATGAAAGGGCATTGTAACCATGTCATGACCGAGAAAAAGAGCAACAGAAGCTTTTGTTGTTGTATGATTACAACCAATGACAGAAAAAATATCTTTACTAAATTTTGAGCAATGAAAACTTGGTCAGAGAAAAAAGGCTATGTGCAGGGATTGGTTAGTACTCGAAGTGTAAAAAGAAGACTAAAAGGGTAGCAAGATGGTTACAATACTAAAAAGAACTTAGGGCATGATATACAAAGAAGGGAATTTAATAAAAGAGGCTTATGATGCTCACGTATCAAGAAAATATAAAGTTAGGGAATGAAAAAACAAAGAAAAAGATAGTGTACCCGACACAAAAAAAAGTGCTAACTATGGACTTGCAGAGCAAATTATTGTGCCAAACCGGTTTAGCTTTTTCAATGTATTACAAACAGAAACTGACTGCATAATTTTACCTTAAGGGAACTAAACGGTGGCCAAGTTCGCTTATATGTCTGGCACGAAGTTGATGGAGGCGTAGGTGCAAATAAGTTCTCATCTTGCCTTTTGGACTATATTTTAGAACTCCCAGACTCATTCAGGCACATAGTTTTCATTTCAGATGGCTGCTGTAGCCAAAACAGAAACAAGATCTTGTCAACAGCTTTGTCAGATACCGTATGACAGAAAATATCACTATTGAACAGCTTTATCTTCAAAGAGGTCATACGATGATGGAAACTGATAATGTTCATGCCACTTTGAAACATTATTTTAAGCCTCCCATGTACTCACCTACTGACTATATTTCTCGCTCGCATTTGGCACGTCCTGAGAAACCTTGTGATGTAAAAGTTGTGCATTATGAATTTTTTAATAAATATTCTAAAGTAGACTCTGTTCTTTCATCAATTAGACCAGGGATTGTTGTTGGGGAAAAGTGTGTGACAGATATCTAGAAAATTAAATAAAGTCTGTTCAGCGTAGGAATTGTCTTCTGAAAGGCCTTTTTCCCTACCAGAAAGCTATTATATAGTAGGATTTTGGTAGGAAAAAAGACCTTTCAGAGAGTAATTCCTACCGTGAATGGAGTATACTTTCCTGATGGTGTGATTTTAATAAAAACTTACTTCTATGAAGATTGGAAAACCCTACCTCATAGAGACAGAAAATTGAATGTTTTAAAGGGCTACGAGAAATGTACAATGATGAAATACCCCTTAAAGAATCTAAGTACAAGGATCTACAATCTCTAAAATCCATCATCGACCGGCACTGTCATGAATTTTATGATAAGCTACCCTTCAAGGCAGATAAGATGAGCAAAAGGAGTGAAGAAAATGACAATTGAAGCTGATGTTCAACCTAAAAAGAAGGCAGCAAAAAAAATAAAAATATTTTTAGTAATTATTTTTAGTTAAATATAGTTATGTTAAAATAATGAAAGGTAATTATTTTGTTTTGTAAGTAAAAACTAATATTTAATTTTGAAACTATTGATATTAGATTAATGTTTTTTATGTGATTTTGAATAAAAATATCCAAATTTTGTGAAAAATTAAGTATTACAATAATTACTCCTATGTGTACATTTCCTACATTAATAAAACTTTCTATGTGTCAAAATGTCCCATGCGAAACCTGCTATGTGATGGTTCACAACCAGCCATACTTCCTACCTGGACTATTTATCGATATTTTTGGTTTTGAACAGTTTTATCAAAAAAAGATTTTAATATTACAGTTTAGATAGATTTAACACAAAATAATTCCTTAAATTTGTTTGATGAAATTTTTCTGTACAGTTTTTAGAAAGTTTCCTTTACTTTCTGACAAGTTAGATGTTTTACACATAGGAGTTGTTGTCGTGGCAACAGCGAAATACAAACTGAAAACAACATTGTCCCTTCTTCTATCATCATTTGTATTTGTCTGTCTTAATGTGTATTTTTATAACTGTTTACTTTATTTACACTTACAATTAATTTGATTATTACATAACTTTATTTAATAATATAGATTTACCCTACCATGAAAGTATTTTAATTAATTCATTTCAGAATAGTATTTGAGGGACTATTTTAGATTACAGAAAATTATTCTAGACTAATATCACAAGAATAGTAACCATGAATTAACATATGCTTTAAGTTAGCTAACTTCCACTACAGATAGCAATCAGAAAAATGGAGTAGGGAGTAGGAAGTGGACCCACACTTCCCATGAAGGGAGAGTGGAAAACCCACCCTAAATACACTCAACAAAGATTTGAACTCTGACCTCCATGCACCATGCAAACAACGTTAGACTATCCTGACATTTAGTCCAAGTGCCCGCTAATGCAGTTGTCAACTATATTTTCTGTCACTACCTATACTTGTGTTATACTTACTTTCTTTCTCTATGGCATTAGCAACTAAAGTTCATTACCACAATTACAAAAAACGCCACTTATCCCTGAGCTAATTCTATCCAGTTCCCCTCATTACATTTTATTTCTTTCAGGTTGGTTCTAACGTTATCCTCCCATCTATATCTAGGTCTTCCCAATGGTCTCTTCCCATCGGGTTTTCCGGTCAATACACGGTTCTAGATTCTCCCATTCACTCTCCATGTCCTGCCCACCATAATCTACAAGATTTGATTATCGTAACAATGTCTTATCATGAGTACATGGTATATAACATCATCCATTCCCCAATAGCCTCATCCCTTTTTAACCAAATATCTTCCTAAGCACCCTCTTTTCGAACACCCTGAATTCGTTTTCATTATGTAAGGTAAAAGACTATGTTTCACACCCATAGAGAACAACCAGTAAAATTATTGTTTTGTATATTCTGAGTTCTACCTTCCTTGAAAGCAGGTGGAATGACAACTGACTGAGTGTGCTATACTTATTTTATTTAGATATCACCACTTGTTTGAGTATACTGGTACAGAACTTTAATTATCTAATATAACTAAGTTAACATTTTAACATACTTATTATATGGCAATGCCTAATATTATTAAGATTGTACTTATGTAGGCCTAGGTCTATATTTGTGTAAACACTTGTTTTTTAGCACAGCATCTTAATACTTGTCCAGGTTATATGCTAATATAGGTACTAATTACACTAATGGGTTTAGGGATGAGAAATTTTATATTTATAGAAAGTATACTTACATTTTCTTGAAGGGAGGGTGGAAAAACCACCCTCAGTACATCCAACCAATATTCGAGCCTCCATCTCCTCGTCAATGGCAGTCTAGTCTACTGCAAGAGTAGCACCTTAGACTATTCTCCCACTTAAGCGGGTTCTGCACTCAGGTTAAAAGAGTTAATACTAATCTCTTTAATGTTTATAACAAGATTTTCATTAATAGGTTAACACAAACCACAGTAGACTTACAGTAAAGCATTTTCAAACACTTTGAAATGATTATTATGAATATGATAATACACACAACATTTTAAGGTTGGATAATCCTCCCCTCTAAAGTTTCGTTAACTGGGCTATTTAAAAAATGTGTATCCGTTTCTTGTTTATATTTATCAAATAACATTTTAAACTACTTAAAATGCTTTTTAATGATTTATGGAAATGTGTGCATATTTTACATAGGCTACATGATGTAGCCTACCTAAAATATTTGTTATATTTTATTTTTAAATTTGACTAGCTTACGTTATAATGTAACATCAATATCCTCACTACAATACCTAGTGGATTTTGAATGCATCATATGCCTCCGTTGAATACCATAAAACTATTATAACTATGACATTTATTTAGTGAGGAGGGGAATAGGAAGGTAAAATATAGAGAAGACACATGTACACATTTATTTTGAGGAAACGTGGAACTCCACTTTGGAAAAAAAATATAAATAAAAAGAAAATGATAGAAATCAACCATCTCATTTTAATTTTTTTTAAAATTAACAAAATATTTACTTTTGCCAAAATTTTTACAAAACAAGAAAAATACAGCGACTTCAATCAAAACAATTTTTTTCTAATAAACCTTAAAATTAAACAAGAAAAAGTTTCAATCACTTAAGTGATGGTGTAGTCCTATCTTTTGGCCATAATGTTCAACATGGCCTGAAAGCGAGCACCTGAGATATCCCTTATATGTCTGTTCACCTAAATCTATCAATGTGCTCAAATGCCAATTTGGATCATAAAACCTCAAAACATCTACAGGAACTTTTGAGTGAAGCAGTCATTGTAAAAAGGGGATATGTTACAAAATCATTATTATGAGAAAAACACAAAAAAAAAGGTGCAAATTGGAAGGTTTTTTTTTGTTTTGTTCTTTTCTCACATTTATTGATCTTTTTCATACTGCTAGTTTAATGTTTATTATTTTGAGGAAGAATAATGGCCTCAATTTAAAATTTTGCACATATCTCGTTTTTACAGTGAACTAAATTTTTTGACAAAATATCGCAAATACTTTTCCAAAATTTAATATTTCAGGAAAATGTATTTAAATGTATATTGTTAAAAAAAGGACAATTAATAATTTTAAAAATGTAAAAATGTATATACTCCACAAAATACATTATAATATTATGTCACACAGACATCATTATCACTGATCATTTATCCCATCATCACTCTCCTCATTCTATACTTGTTCTCTCGTTCTTGCTTCCACCTCTGATCTCGGCCATCCCTGCAACATGGTGTAAAAGTCGTTGCCGATGAGGTAGTTCGAAAGGCTCGCCAGATCTTTCAGCTTCTTGGCATTGATGGGGACTCGTCCAGCTGGGTATGCTCTGATGGATGGCAATGAAGGCACAGCTCTGTTGTCTGCTGACAAACAGAGGGTGTGAAACACAATACCAACAATCACCTTTCCTGGAAGGCTGCTCCTATATTCGAAATGCCGGTAACTAGAAATTTTGAATGGAGACCTCCTGGATCTGGTGGAGCCAGGTAGAGTGATGGCTTCCTTACTCATGCTTGTCTTTTTGTACTTTTTGGGCCACCAATCTTTAAATGATATAATATCTTTGGCCTGCACTTTTTTTGACAGAAAAGCATCCACTTCTGCTTGATTTGAAGATGAGGTCAATATACTGTTCAATAGTATATATTCTATCACTTTTGTGAATCAGTTTCTTGATGCATCCAATGTCCTTATCACATGGGAGAAATGAATGGCCTCGTACAGGAAAGAAGTGCTTTATGCTCTTGAACCTACCGCTGTCAGAAAGGTTTAGTAAGAATCGAACCAAGGTATGGTTTTTGTTCTGGCCTATACAACCATCACTAAACAAAATCAGATTCTGCACTGTAGGAGGTAATCCAACAGAAAAGAGCATAATTCATCTTGAGTCTTGTTTCCTTGCCCTTCATGGTAGCAGTATAGTTTGGCTTTGTTTGTTTTCAAGTCATGCACACCAAATACAAAGCACCAGAGTTGCCGAATATAAAAAAAATTCTTGCACGGGGATTGCTGGAAGAGGTAGGTTTTGCATGTAATCAAAACTTATGACTGCAGTGTTGTCAGCGCTTTCTTGTGCCTCTTTCATAGTGGAATAACACTTTTTAGCTCTACGCTTGTGAACAATTTTCTCAGCGACACATGCCCTCTTACTGTTATCACTTAAAAAAGGATCCTTCAACCTCACCGAAAGACTTTCACATGTTGAACACACGTCCACCTGAGGATGCCCAAATGAATACCTAAAGTTATGGTTGAAAAATTTTATGTAGTACTTATAAGTAACTTGTTCTTTTAAGTCTGGGTTTTCATTAATGAACATCTGATGCATTATTTTAACATTTAAGCAAGCATAAAGATACTGCTTCTTTACCACACCATAGTGTGTGGTTTTAACATCAAACTTCTTGATGTGGTCGAAGATAGCAAAACACACTTCCTCTCGGTTGATATTTTTTCTGTTAGAATGTCTTAAACTTAATATAAGTAAATTATAAAAGATATTATTTTTCAGCTGATATTTTTTTTTTTGCAAATCATAATTATTTGTACTTTTAATGACTCATTGTTTTACATTTGTATTTATAATACTTTTCCATAAAAGTAGAATAACATGGCAGTAACACAGTGGACAAATGGTAACACAAGAGACACAATAAATAACACAAGCGACACATATTTCTAAGAGGCTTGGATCTTTATTATTATTGTTATTGTTATTTGCATATATAACTAATTCAAACAAGGACCATACTTTTTTATAAAATATCATGTATAATGTCATTTAGAAGTTTGAGAACACTTTGAAATTACTTCTTATAAATATCAACTGAAGTATTGAAGTGGTAGTAAATGCGGTCACCTTTCATTTTTAGAGTTGGTATTTCAAGGACTTCAAGAATTTGATCAAACTGCACATATGAAACATCATTCTCTTCAATTCTATAATTTCTACCAGTTTCATCAACTGCTCTTAGAAACATTACCTTGATTTCACCATCATCTTCAACTTCACTTTGTGCCACTCCTACATATTGGCCGCCTCCTGCTTTTCTTTTTTCTTGATTTTGATTACTAACAATACAAGAATTATATGTCTTGGTGCCATAGCAATTGCAAAACCCTTTATTACTAAGCTCTTCACAGTAACAACTAATATTCCGATAGTTGATACACCCTTTTTATTTTACAATTAACTGATGTAAACGCATAGTTCCAGATAGCACTGGTATGGTCAATGCAAGTGTTTTGCGGACACAATCAATTTATTCCGCAGTCACAACAAACAACTTAATTGTTGTTTCCTTTTCCACCAATTGAAGGAACTAGTGAACATAAGCAATGTCATTATCATGGGACACAAGTCTGTCAGCTGTTTTCTTTAAAACTGCTTCAATTCCATCAGCTGCTCCTTTGCCATGTCCAGCTTCAAAAAAATACCATGTTCCTCGCTTGAATCCATTTTCAAAAAGTTTGTGACTAAAAAGGTAAAAGTTTTGGTTTTTGTCTACTGTGTACATGGTCCATCAGAAAATACATGTAGTGTGTCCATATTAGGCTCATTGGTCTTTATACAATTCATTATAGGTGCTAGGTGGGCCCATATTGCACTAGGATTGTGCTCATTACTAGATGACACTGTGCAGAATGATTCTGTTTCATGTTGCTTACAATATAAAACCCCTGTGTAAAGTGTGATTTTATTTCGTGTTGCCTCAAAATGGTGGCCCTGAACTTCTTCTACAAGCTTACAATTATAATTTTCGTTAAAACTGATATGGATAGCATGCTTCATTTGGCTTTAGATTGTCAAGACAACTCCTATAGGCTTTGTATTGTTTGTGTATATTGAAAACATGTTTCTTAAAAAGGATAATTTCTTGGTGAAATTTTGTTGTGAATGTGCTTATTGGAACATTCAGCTTATCCTTTGAAATTTTCTTAACTTTAATTGCTTTACCTTTCTTGTCATATGTTTCTTCTTTCCGGACCCATTCATACCATTCCACTTCTGCATTTTCTGTAATAATGTCAACAGGAACACACTTTTTTGCACAAGTATTACAGTCATTGTACATACAGTCTTTAAGAGTCTATATTACAAACAGTCATTTCAACTAACAAATTCACGTCATTGGTTTTGATAGCACACAGTTTTTTTTAAGGGCAGATACTTTGTAGATAATATTGCTGTGTAACTTACAAGCACAAGTATCTCGTTTATCAACTATAGGTGTTGATACATAAAATGGGCGATAAGCTGTAAAAGGCGAATAAGAACAGTGTCCTCCTTTCTTTAGAAATTTACTATGTAAATTCTTCATGGTATCTAACATGTACCTTTTCTGTACTTTTTCTTTGTGTTTTGTGATAGTTTCCTTTTTGCCTGAACTAGCTCTGCTTACATCATCTCTTAAATAGAACTCTTGTATCATCTTAACAGCTTTTTTTTAGTCTTGGTCGCCTTTGTAATTCTGCACTTTAGGCCTAATGCTTCGAAACCTACCTCCCAAAGCATTCTATATATCTTGAGAAATCTACTCCTAATAACTGCTTTTAAGCCTTCTTTTTGACTCCTTTTTTATTTCTTTTGCACTCAGATTACATGGCATGTGTCAATGTATGGTACTTGAACAATTGTTTTGAGACTTTTCTAATTCCTGGTGTTCTAACGTCTGGTAAACTTTTTTCCAAAAATGCTTTTGTTTTTGAACATGGAGTCAGTTGTTAAATTTTGTGGCTTTCTCTACTATTACTTGCTCTGTAAGCACATTTTCTGTATTTTTCAATACTTTACTTCAACTTTATATTTTCATTTTTAAGCTTAATGTTTTCCTTGTAGAGTTTTGTTCTGTCCCGTCTTAGTTTTTTACGCCCTCTTGTTGAATTATCTTCTTTAATATCATTCACTTTATTTGGCAAGGGAGATGGGGTTATTCCAACGGTCTCATTACGGGATTTCGCAACACTTCTCTGAAGTTTTTTGCTAGCTCGCCACTTTCTACTTGCTAATTTTTTTTCTCTCATTGACATATCTTTAACCAAATGTTTTGAAGAGTGATACATACCTTTCTCGTGCTTTTCTCTTGCATTATTCTTCTTTGTTTTTATCTTTCTTTCTCGGTACTGCTTTTGTTTCTCTGCTGCTGTTAGTGGTATTTTCTGTACAGAGAACAAACAATGTAAATAAGCACTTATGGTTACCAGTTTAGATCTATAAGTGGTCAGGTAAATATATATTAAATACTAAATAATTAAAGAAAGGGAGGGCCTAGAGTAATCAAATTGTCCCTTGTGTTAATTAAAGAAAGGGAGGGCCTAAAGTAATCATAATTGCCTCCTGTGTTAATTAAAGAAAGGGAGGGCCTAGAGTAATCAAATTGCCTCCTGTGTTAATTAAAGAAAGGGAGGGCCTAGGGTAATTAAATTGCCTCCTGTGTTACCATGTACAAGGTAACAAAGGGGACACTCTAACTTAAGAATTTAGACATGTGGCTGATTGAAAGTGAATAATCACTAAGCCAACCAAAATGTACACATAGAGCCATGAGTAATAATAGCTATAGAACAGATTAAAATATGTATATATATTTCTGCTGACAATAAAATAGAGTAACACAATGGACAATGATTAAACACACCTACCTTGAAAAAAAACCACTTCTTTTAATTAAGGCACTAACAACCAAAGTTAACAAAAATGGCTTATCATGGAATCAAACTGATCTTCTTTAAAACCTTTGTCTTCACAGTGATGCCAACTAAAAGTTTTAAAATGTCCAATAATATGGCAACAACGGGGAAGTAACACAGTGGACAAAAATATGGAACACACATATTTAATTTATAAAATATACAAAAAAAATAATTAAATATCATATTTTGACTTTTGATTCAAATTCTTAGTAATATATTCATTCCCTAGGATGTTAAAATATATTATTCACATTATTGTAAGAAAGGATAAAACTAAGAATAACACTTTAAATTGTGAATTGGGACACCCATTTTAATAGTACACTAGTTCAAAGGCTGTGTAGTTTTGGACATCTAAACAAATTTACCAATTAAAAAAAATATTTATAAATCAAGATGTCTCCTGCTGATAATATGGTATTGTTTCAATTTTCTTATCTCTTTTAGTTTATTTACTGATAACACATATTTCCGGACACTAAAACAGTGCTTTATTTTTGGAATGACCCTATTATGTCTAGAAAATTAAACCACATATAAATCTACCAAAGCAATATTTTATATATTTTGACCAAAAAGGTTTATTGCTATAAAACTAGAAACATATGGATCTTAACTTATATTCTCTCCCATCTCACCTTAAATTAAATCATTAACTATCTTGTGTTAAAATATAAACAAGCAAATCTCACAATGTTAGTATTTTCTTCTTTGTGAGAGAGATTATTTGTGTTCAGCCACACTTCTGAGAGACTTTGACCAGTTCGGATCTCGGCGGGATCGAACTTTCTTATAGTATTCATATGCGTGAAAGCATGCAAGATATAAGGAATTTGGAGTTCATTGCCAGATGCTATGAAAATGTTAGGTAAATTAAATAAATTTTGATATAATTTTGGGGCAGTGAAATTATTTTATATTTTACAATGTATCGAGTGTTTGTACATTTTATTTATTTTGGAGAACACATTTGGTTCTTCAGGCTCATATGCTTGGCTCTTTGCAAGTTTTCTTGCAATGGACATAGTTGCTCAAAGTAAGAGATTAAATACATACACAGACCTACTTTAATTTAATGTTATCTTTCATAAATAAATTTTGAGTTTTAGCTTTATAAAAATGTAGGTGAAGAAGCTAGAAATTAATTTCCTTACCTGAGGTATTGGATTATCTCTTTGGTTGAATAGTGTCTAATATTTCAATGGATTTAATTGTATTGAAGACATTTTCTAGCCCAAGACTCAAGTGATTATCTTTACAGCTTGACATGAAACAGGAATTAATGCTCTTGACATGCCATTAAAAAGACGCTTTCAACCACCTCAAGGTGGTGTCAATACTCTTCACCCACTTCGGTGGCCGAATAGTCTAAGGTGTAACTCTTGTGTTAGTCTATACATAGACATGGGCCACAAGTGTGGTTCAGTCAAAAACGCCGCCCCATTCGGCAACCCTACTGCTGGGCACACTCCATCATGTACTGCCAGACTCCTCGGTCTTCTTGGACTGGCTCCACTAGTTTCCCTGGAGAGCAGGGACAGAATCAGGGACAGCGACAGCTTCTGCATCATTAGCGGCAGCATTGTAGAGCTGGAGGGCAGCCGCAGTATCCCCGATGATCGAAGTGTGAGCGTTGCGGAATTGCTCCACCTGTTCTCAAGTGAGCTCTCCGGATGTCATGGTAGCACAGATGTTCTGGAAGGAGACACTAGTCTTCATAGCCAGACACCTTGTCCTGGGCCATGTAGGGAGACCTGGAGAGTGAGCTCCTGCTCAGCATCATCCAAACATAACTCCTCAATCGACCTAGGACACACTCTGCAGACGCATCGTCAAACTCGGTCTTTGGCACCCCGGTTAGATAATAGGTTCCAACATGGTAACGAGCAGGAGTAAGTTGGATTCTGGCACAGATGACAGGATACTCAGGAGGTAGTCTAGATTCCCGAAGTATGCAAGGATGGGAGAGCGGCCAAGCCTCTTCAGTACAGCGTTGGCAGGGCTCTCCCACAGTCATGCTCAATCCATCCGTTAGGACCTATAGGATAACTTCTGCATTATAAGTCCTACTAGACAAGAAACAACTATCTAGCGTGCAAGCTGATGTTGTAACAAGAGACTACTTGGACTTTGTATCAAAGCAAGAAGCTATTGACTACCTTAAACAATTCACTTTAAGTGATGACCAGCTTGATAAGTTCTTCATGAATAATTTTTTATAGAGTAAATCCCAGGAACTACAATATTTCACTAAAAAAAATTCTTGTTCTCTTCTTTAGCAATGCAGCCGTTGAGCGAAGTTTTTCTGTGAATAAAGAATGTCTGGTTGAAAACCTACATGAGGACAGTCTTATTG
>CABFWO010000792.1:219694-224694 GCA_902155825.1 Timema genevievae | reverse complement strand
GGAGTGGTGTACACTTATTCAATAGTTTTAACGTATTATGTTTGAAAGAGGTACAGGACCATAGTGAGCCAAGGGGCTTGCGCTGCTGAAAAGTAATTATGGAGTTGTAACCCCACAGCCCGTAACGAGTTTAAACACCCACTTTAGCGTTATATCCTGGTAGTGATTTTCCACTCCTCACTTTATTGACTGACCTACTTTCAACATCCTTGGACCACCGTTCAGGCTGTGGGCCAACCGTATGATTACATAAAACCACGTCTTACTACCCGTTCGGGCTATACGCTTAGTACTAATTACGCTAGTGTGACAAGGATAAGAGGTTGATATAGGAAGTGCACCCGCATTTGTGTAGAGTAAGAATGGAAAACAACACCCTCAGTGCACCCGGACGGGATTCGAACCATGATGTCCTCGTCCTCAACAGGCGAGCCAAACACAAGAGTGACGCTTTAGACCATTCGGCCACTGAAGCGGGCTAAGCCTTACAGTGATTTATAATTCTCAGTTTGGGCCACTATCTCTCCCCACAAAAGTCGCCTAGAATTGGATGTAGGTATCCGCCATACCAACATGGACCACGAGTAAGGTAGAAATGTTCCAGCGTTTACGTGGAGTGAGGGAGAGAGAAACCATTTAGTGAGAACTAGTGACGGTACACCTCGGCGGGAATTCGAACCCCCGACCTCCACCACCATAACTAGATGAGTTACAAGCATCCTTTCTGGCTAAACGTCTATATATTAATTATGATAGGGTGGTAGGGATGATTAATAAAATGCCCCAGCATTCTACCTGGAGGGAGAACTACCAACAGTTTACCCAGCAGGGATTCGATCCCTACCTCCTCCACTAGAATTAGATGATCCTGACACTTAGACGGTGTGCCCACCGGGATTCGAACTTCGAGATCTTTCGCAGGCCTATTAGAACGGCCATCCAATCAAATGCTTCTGACCAGTGGTTGAGTGCACCCCGCATTTGCGAGAGGGAAAAATGAGGCGAAATCAAGTCAGCATGTACGGTTGTAGGTATCCACCACACCACCATAGACCCTTGGTGGCGGCGTACGAAGATAATGTGGTAGGGGGGAGTAAGGAAATGTTCCAGCGTTTACGTGGAGGGAGAACTACCAACAGTACACCTCGGCAGGTATTCAAATCCCCAACCTCACCCACCATAGGAAAGCCATAACTAGATGAGTTTGACATTTAGATTGTGTACCCAACATAGATTCGAACCCTGATGTATTTCGTCGGGTGCTTCATGTCCTGTAGTTGCCAAACCCTAGAGAAGAATATGGTGTTTCAAATTGTACGCACCCGTTATGACGCTAGAATATGTTGTTGGGAGTTTCAAAGACAGACATACACGTGACAACTTTGCCAGAATAAAATATTAAATAGCGCAGACGGATAAATGTTAAGCTTTATTGATTACACACATATAGTTAATATAGCTTTAGCAAGTAGAATATATAGTAATACGAGTAGAAAGGAGGGATAAGTATACTATTATTATTTCACTGCCTAAATATTTGGCTACAATTTTAACTAGATTTGGTTTAAGGTATGGTGTCACATTCACACGAACACCCACATATATTCATTTTTACCTAGCGGAAGTGAACCCGCATTTGCGTGGGGAGAGAGAGTGGAAAATCACCCCCTAGTTTACCCGACTGAGATTCGAACCTCGACCTCCCCCGTCCTCGGCAGTCTGGCTTTACACGAAACAAGCGCGTTAGCCAACTATACTCCACAATTACGGTAGTAATTACTCTCTGAAAGGTCTTTTTTCCTACCAATATCCTACTATATAATAGCTTTCAGAAAACAATTCCTACGCTGAACAGACAGTACGCCACCGAGGCGGGTGATTGTAACCGTTGTGACGGTATATTACTGCCCAAGGAGAAAGTAAAAGGATTTAATTATTTTAGAAACCATTGTTTTATTCCTTGAGCTACTTAAAACAACAAAAAAGAAGTTTTATTTTAAATATCGTTTAATGTTCTTAACTATATTTTATTGACATAATATGTAACTTTTACATTATTTCATAGGTAATATCGAATACAATTATGAGGACCTTGAATCAATATTAGAAACGCCAAACAAAACAAAATAGCATCTAAACAACAAAGAAATTTATTCTTCAATATCATTTAATGTTTGATTTGTATAATATATATATTAAAATTAGTAGAAAGAATAAACAAGTATATTATTATTGCAAACAGTTTCAGTGTTTATATAACGTTTATAAATGTAACTAAATTTGGTTTAAGGTAAGGTGCCAAATTCACATCAACAGAAAACTTATGGCCCTGAAGAGTTGAGAATTGTTTG
Organism: Timema genevievae; assembly: GCA_902155825.1. Classification (NCBI taxonomy): domain Eukaryota; kingdom Metazoa; phylum Arthropoda; class Insecta; order Phasmatodea; family Timematidae; genus Timema; species Timema genevievae. The sequence continues at coordinate 222,343 of CABFWO010000792.1, read as the reverse complement.
ACGTTTAGGTCAGCTTACAAATAACTTGGAACATAATTTGCGCTCCTCGTTCCCTGGCAGACGTGACGCGTTAGACCGCTCGGCCAAGGAAGCAGGCCAGATTGTGTATATGTTACAGGAAAAGTAGATTCTCCAGTAAGAGTCGACTTTACCTAGGCCGAGTCGACTCTTACTGGTCTTTTTAGTAAAAGTTGATTAAAAGCGAAAAGTGATGAATTTCGATCAACATTTACTAGTCAGAGTTGACCGTACCTAGGGAAAGTATACTTTTACTACCTTGAGTTAGTAAAAGTTGACTTTTTGCAAGGAAATGGTCTACTACCTAATAAAAAACAAATAAAAAAGCAAAACCTTTATGATACAAAGAGAGATATAAATATTTATTATTTATTACAGCAAGGTAAAGATTTGTGACACTTTGAGTTGCAAAGCTAACCTAACCTAACCTAACCTAGAAAACAACAGTAAACAAATAGAGCTGGGATATTCAAAACAAAGATGTGCGCGCGAAGTCGCATGTAGAGAGCAACATCGCGGAATCAACTTTTACTAAACCACAGCAGGCATAGTTAACTCTTCCTAGGAAAAGTTGATCTGTTTATTCTCTATCAACTTTTACTGATACTTTTAGTAAGAGTCGACTTTACCTAGGCCGAGTCAACTCTCCCTAACAATCTACTTTTCTGTGACATGTATATTAGGAATCCCTTCACTAATGATCCAGAGCTGAGGAGGGGGGGGGGAGTCGCTTCAGAGTACAAACCTATTTAAATACAGGTACCTATTCTTGACCAAAAGAGTAAGAGTAATTTCACGTCTACATGTCCGTTATTTATCACCTACATCTTCAAAGGACGCAAACAAACATACTTCTGACTTCCAAGCTGTAACGCATGCCATTCCTACCGATCTACGCTTACACATCATGAGTGGCTACAGCCAGGGAATGCATTGATAATAAGTTGTTTCATATCTCAAAGACTTAACGGAGATAAAATTAGAATTTACGCATCAGACCGGAACCCATAAAGTCATTTTCACGAAATGTTGAGAGTAGCCATTTGGTTTGTAATATTGATCAAAGCTTAGAAATTAAATCTAATTAATATCGAATTAAGCTTATTTTGATAAAATCTATTTTTTCTTTTTCCGACCTCAAGGAAACTACCCTTAATTTTAGGGTTGGCTATCCAATTCTAAAAATTCCTCGGGGTAAACCTTTGAAAACCCTATATACCAAGTTTTAGCCCAATCGGTAAAATAGTTTAGGCTCTAGTCGGAGGTACATACTGACAGATAGATGGACAGACGGCATTGCGAAAACCACTTTTTAGGGTTCGGGGGGGGTCATGTTTACAAGTACAGATGATTTTATAATTGAAAATAACCTTCCCAAAGATTTAATTGTAATGCAAATAATTAAAATTGATCATCTGAGGCGCCTGGACACACAGTTTTAGAAATACTTCCTTTCAAATTTTTATTCTAAAAATTTAAGTTGGGCTCGTAAACCATACTCATTTGAAATAAAAAAAAAAGCTTGTCATTTTCCTTTAACAGTTCAAGAAGAATTTGCCGAACAGAATTTCCAACAATTTCTGAAATGGCCCTAAATATATTTCTGCCATTTTGTACTTCGTATTTATGCAAAGCGACGTTCTCAGCATCGACGATTATAAAATTAAAATATCGATCAACTCTGGAAAAAAAAAGATGCTCCAAGTCCAGTAGTATCAAATATTAAGTCAAGATTTAATTATTTATGTAAAATTAAACAATCACATCCGTCTCATTACTATGCAAATTTGTTTTCGTCTTTAATAAATGGTAAAATAATATGTATAGCAAAGAATTGTTAAAAACATTTTTTTAAATGATTTATTATCTGTAAATGTTTGATTTGTATACCTATTTTATATACATATATACCATCTCATTAATATGCAAATTTGCTTTCGTCTTTAAGAAATGGTAACATTATATATATATATACCAAAGAATTGTTTTAATTTTTTTTCATGATTTATTATCAGTAAGCGTTTGATATATATAAATATATATATACATACATATATACCCGGGGTCGCGTAAGAATTTCTTGGGCGAAAAGAGGTCGCGAGTAGAAAAAGTTTAAGAAGCCCTGGCTAGACAACTATAACAGTTTGCTTTTTAATAATTATTTTCGTTCTTATTTAAAGAAAATATTGTAATCATGTAAATTTTAGACTTCGAGATTATCAGTAGTAAACAAGAATTCAGAATTATTCATCTTATAAAACACGCCTCAGATATCCATTTTGAACATAGTATACCTAATCGTTAAAACCATTTTGAACAATTTGGAATTTAAAAGAATCCGCTATGAATAAACTAATCTGAATTTTAGAGCTAGAATTAACAAGATTTATTCTCGAGGTACTATGACTTTATAGAATCTAAAAATAAAGTTTGAACAAAATCCATCATACTCTTTCGGCTGTAGCCTCGTGTAGAGACACAATTGTTCAACTCGCCCTTTTGAATTCGGGGGCACATAAGACTTCAAGATCGAGTTAAAAGAATCCCTTGCACTGTAGTTCCGTCTTTGGCCGTCCCTTGCGCCTGTGTAGCACACACGAGCTGTCAAGAGAGGGGGGGGGGGGGTTCTGA
>CABFWO010000792.1:189440-217985 GCA_902155825.1 Timema genevievae | reverse complement strand
GACTGCCTTACGAACATCCTAGAGCTGGGCCCGAGTCAACGTTGAAATAAAGGATCACGTGTTTTTCTTAAAGACGACAAAATTTACACCGTCCATCAGTGGTGCTGCATAACGTATGATTTGACTATAAATACGTAGATTGTAACTTTTCGGACTCTCAGATAATTTTTTTAATAGGTCCCGGCTAAGAACCTAGTGATTTTTGAGTGTTAAGAAGGTGGGACCTGCTTCGGTGGACGCATGGTCTAAGGTGATACTCTCGCAGTAGACTAGACTGCTGAAGACGGGGAGATAGGGGTTCGATCCCAGTCGGGTTTACTGAGGGTGGTTTTCCACTCTACACGCAAATTCGGGCACACTTCATATAAATATAGCCTTCCTTATCCCTAAAAACATTAGTAGTACATAAGCGTATAACACGAACAAGAAGTTAGACGCGATGCTAAAAAAATAGTGGGATGATAGGGACTGTAAACTAAGGACAGATCTTTTGACTTTTTTTATATAGCAAATCACTTTATTTTCGGCCGAATCAATCTTAATATTGCTCCAGTAGAAACACAGTAATCTCAAAATATGTTGAATATCTGTCAAGGGTATTTCTTGGAATTTGATAACATTTTCTCTTCAATTTTCTTATCAAATGCCAATATGCTCATGACGAATATTCAACAACTGTTGATATTACCATCTGTAAAAGAATAAACTCTTTTCTACTGGAGCAATATTTGATTTATTTTGCCGAAAAGAAAAATGGTTTGCAATGAAAACTGCTAAGACACTTAACTACTTAGTTTCAAACGAGTTCCATTCCATCCCACCTTAAGGCGTGAGTAGAGGGAACACGAGTTGCAGTATTTTTGCAGTTTTTATATAAAAAAACTTTTTTTTGTCAAAAGAAATCAAATAATTCGTAATTAAAAACGTGGTGATGATCTCAACAGTTGTTAAATAACTATCAAAGGTGCCCTGGAATTTATTAATAAATTTTCTCTTAATTTAAAATGTTTCTCATCTAATAACTCTATAGACTACTCATTAATAATGACAGATATTCCAGAACTGCTAATATCAGCATGTGTAGAAAATTAAACTCTGTTTCTACTGAAGCAAAATTTTATTTTATTGGCAAAAAAACTGGCCTTTTCTCGCGTCCCCTCCCACCTCGCTTTAATAGACTTATAAATACATTGAAGTTGTTTTTATAACAATTTAAATGTTATGGAACCCAATATTTTATTTTGTAACAAACATTTTTTAGTCAACAACAAAAATGTTGACAGTAATTTCTCCAAACTAGTTTAAATGCCCCAAACAGAAAGATCAACGTTTTCATATCCTTAAATATTCCATAGTAAATCACCCCGTAATGAGCCGTAACGTTAAGGTGATTAAATGTGCCATAAGGTCATTCGAAGGTTCTAGAGTTAAATAATAGGTTTTTTTTAATCTTTCCAGTGACCTTTTCTTAATTTATTTATACAAACCCGCCTCGGTGGCGTAGTTGGCTAACGTGCTAGTCGTGTTGAGCTCGACCGCCGTGGACGGGAAGATCAAGGTTCGAATCTCGGTTGGGTGAACTGGGGGTTGTTTTTCCTAAATGGTTTTCCACTCTCCCTCCACGCAAGTGCGGGTTCACTTCCTCTATATTCAACCTTCCCAATTCCTAATCCATTAGCATAATTAGTACTTAAGCGTATAACCCGAACGGGTAGTAAGACGCGGTGCTAAATATTATTATTATTTATGCAAGGAAAACTGAAAAATGGTGCTGAGCCTGGGAAAAGTTATTTTTATATCCTCACAGCCGACTCCATTTTAACTAACGAGTTAAAAATTGCAGCTTTTGGTTACAGTTCAGTTTTCATAGGAGAGACACTTTTTTTGTGTGTGGCAAAAATTCATAACATTTTACTAATATCTATCAAAATTGACACCTGCAGACAACTTTACTTAACGTATGAATACGTGAAATAAGATCCAGTAAATTTTCTAGCTGTTAGGTAGTATCCGTCCTATCTAGAGTATATTTTAACATTGTTTATAAGAGCTAAAAACTCCAGTGAATACCTAAATCCGCCGACCTGTTTGTCATAAGGTAGACCTAGCAACTTTTTTCCCTCATTAATTGTGTTCGAAGAGTTTTGTAGAATATTTCTAGTGTAATATAAAATAATTTTGTGGGAACTGATTTAAAACACTCTTAATTTGTCTTGGTTGTCGTTGAAGCAAAGACAAAGTATACCATTTAGGAAAAACCTCCCGCTGAACACCCGACTGGGATTCGAACCCCGATATTCTCGCCAGTGGCAGGCAAGACTCTTGCGATATTAATGCCTTAGACAATGCGGCCACTGAAGTGGGTAATGTACTAATTAAAAATATATTGATTAACGTGGTTAAGCGCACCTCTGCGAGGTCTGTGTCAGTCAACCTGACGCGGAAGTACGTCGCGTCGTCAAACGCGTCATCTTGCAAGCGTCGATATGTGTTGACGCATTTTACGCCTTGGCAACCATTCTTAGTACAGCTAGAGCGTGCAGAACATAAGCTAATTTTTATTAAGAATTAATAGCCGGGGCTATTATTTATGCTTATTAGTGGGAATTACTCCATCTAGATATCATATTCTGAAAATTGAAAAATGACACCTGGACACGGGACACATATTTGTAGCCGACGATTTCTGCTAAGTCCATCATAGACTCTGCCTTAAAATATGAGTGAAGAATGACCCTGGGCACGGGACGAATCCTGGATAGCTCAGTGGTTAGAGCATTGGCGCACTAAGCCAGAGGTCCCGGGTTCGATTCCCGTATCCAGGTGTCATTTTTCAATTTTCAGAATATAATTTTTATTAGTTTTAGTAAATATTTAGGCACTAGTACTGAGTGTGTAGTATAAGTAATAAGCTAAGGGTGTACCCTTTGTCTTGTCTTGTAAGGCAGGGGTGGAAACATGTGTATACCAAGCCCAATATACAGTATTATAATATTTGTTAAGAGTCACGGGGTGCACAACATTTTGTTTTCACACAAGTACGAGCTTCCAAAGATGGATGTAATTCTTCTATAAATTTACTCAACCCTGTATATTTTTTTTCGTAGCAAATCCCCGAAAGTCAATGCTCGTCTCTTGCTTGGAATGAAAAAATGGGTCACTTTGCATATCACATAGTTTAGAGGTATCTTAAGGATCTTTAGCCCCTCTTTGATATATTTATATAAAAGGACACATTGTGAGCATTCAAATGGTACGGTAAGGTGGATCTATTTGGGTCATTTCAACTTTAATTTAAGTTTTCGCCTATAATATGCTTGCGATTTTTTTTAAACAGTTATTCATATCTTCTGAACCATACCTAGTAATAGTTTGTTTTTTTAAATCTAAGTGGGACATAATTAATAAAGAACATCAAGTGGAAATAACATTTTAGTAAAAACGTGGGGCTATTTGGATCAGGGATGGGGTTATTTGAATCGCATATTTATTTTTATATTTTACAATGAGTATAGCCAATTTAATTTTTTTTATTAAAGCTGTATACTACTAGATGCAAACAAAATATTTATAAGCATTTTCCACACTTAAACGTTTTTTTTCCAAAGGCCACAACACATGCTTCATGAAACCACAATTTGCAGGTTTGACACCTAATCTAGTCTGCTTTTCCACCTGAATTTTTGTCAAGATAAGTATCTTTACAAAAACCACATGGTGCATTTTCTTCTTCTTCTTCATTGTTAAAAATATTATCGATATTTTAGTCTTCACCTGAGTTGCTGGGTGTGGCGAACTCAGATAAAATAGGTCTTTTAGGCTTTTTAGAGACTCGGTATTTTAAGGTCATACCAGTATTAGTTTCTTTTTCGAACAGTAAATCTTTTCGATCTTACTTTATCAACATTTTCTTTTGATGTTAGACGACAGGCTCTTTGTTTTGTCCTCTTTTGTTTGTATGTGTGTGAAGCTTTGACTGGTGTTGATAATACTTGAGAAAAAGTAATGGTAGATGTTTGTTGTCTGGTTGATGGTCCTGCAGTGTCACATGGAGTTCCCGGTTCTCCTATAGGCCAATCTGCAATAAAGGTGTGTGAAGGAAGAAATTTTTCTTCAGGCACTTTATCGCAATTGTAAAGGAATATCCCTGTACATTCAAAACCTTTGACCGCATTCCCAACATTTGCTCCTTTTTATCCAAGCAGCATTTAGCAGTCTGCCGAAGGTTAATTTGGTGATTGAGCTTTTTGGGTTGTTGTGAATGAATGAATTAGTTTCTTGATGATAAAAAGCTTTTAGGGGTTTTAAAAATGACCTAACAAGAGGCTGCAGAACATGCGTGGTGTGAGGTGGAAGGCACAATAGCTCTATTTCGTTATGCAAACAGAACTCAAGATACTGAAGAGAGTGATGTGATGAGTGGCCATCTAAAATAAGCAGGCATTTCCCAGAAGATCGATGTTTTTGAAAATATTGCAGCCATTTTAGGAACAATTCTTCATTCATATACCCACTCTTCTGACATTAGTACTAATGATCCCGATGGCATTCCAATGTTAAATTCCTCTTTCATCCTTTTTCCCTTGAAAATCACGACTGGGGGGTATAAAAACCCCACTAGCGCTGCAGCATGCTACAACGGTCACGTTTTCACCTCTCTCTAAGCTTGTTAATGAAACTACCTCTATCTTCCCCTTTTCTGCTACTATTTTAGATGGTTTGTTGTTCATCGGAAAACCAGTTTCAGCCATATTGTAAACAGATTGTGGCTGAACACGGATTCCAAGATCAACTGTGACATCATTTAGTAATTTGTAAAATTCTTCTACTGCATTTCTATTAATTTCTTCAGCGTGAGATTTTGACAAATCTTCTGGCTTTCTTAAGGAGATATCTTAATGTAGTTTCATGAAGGAAATAAACCAATCCTTGCCTGCAATTTTGGCATAATCATTCCAAGGGGTCTTGATGTTAAGGGACTTAACAAACTGGAACGCAGCTTTAAGCACACTTTCCGATGAATGACCAAAGCCTCGATAACAAAGAACTTTTAATCTTTCTACTATTACTCTTCTGCTCGAAAGATAGGACTGTATGATGGCCTATTGACTTTTTTATTATAATTGGGTTATCTTTGTGGTGCCCATCAGCGGTTTTAAGTAGTCTAGCCGCCAAAATCTCTTCTTTGCAGTGTACTGAACGGTACCTTGAAATGTGATGCAGCTGCTCTGACACTCCAGTTTTCGTTAAGTGTACTGTTTAGGACCTGGGTCATTCCCTCTTTTGACCAGTGTTGGTGTTGTTTTTTTTGTATTCTCAAACCATCTAAAATCATATTTTAAAATTAAATCAAAACACTAAAATAACTTAGATAATTTTACAAGTTTAAGTTATATTGTACTTAAATATTGTAAAAAATTGTTAAGATATTAATATACTATGACACCCCCACGAAGATTCAGTACTACTAAATAACAATTAACTGTTTATACATTGAAACAAACTATCACTAAACCAAACCGAGACACACCGATCCATAACTAAACTTTCACTTAACTGTCTGAGGTGACCCGGCAAAATACTGAAACCATATTAAACCCCGCCCCCCCCCCGCCCCTTGCCCCTCCCTTCAAGAGTACCGTTATAGGATTAGTCAGGTCATTTTTTAAGAGGGCTGTCCAATCTTCAACTTACAACTATAGCACATCTAAGTATTTTAAACGATATAGAAATACCTTTCTAAATAAACTAGCGCTATTCTTCAAGCTTTTACTACTAGTAAGAAATAGTGTGTGGTAGTTAATATGTTTAGTTTTTATTTTCAAATCCAAGAACAATGATAATATGACAGCCTATAAGCTCACTCTACGAAGTGTCAAAAAGCGATAAATAATTAATGGTATATTATAAAAATAAATAAAAATGCAAGAAAATAATGATCCAAATAGCCCCTTAAAAATGATTCAAATAGCCCCGGAAGCAAACTATTTTTCAATATAAAATAACTTTGTTTTCCGATAGAATACGCTCATACTTGTTGGTGATGAGCCCAGAAGACTAAGCTATAGGTTTTTAAAAAAATTACTTCGAAATCAACAACTTTAATCAACAACCTTACAACGCAAAGACAATTATTTACATCACTAGAAAAAGTATGTCAATCTCACTTCGATTGATCTCGTAAAACAATTTTTTTCAGCAATTTAAACGTTTAAAAATTATATTTTTTTCTATACCAATTTACAGCCAGTAGATCATTCAGTAAATTAGAAGAAATAAACACCAAAAAATATGTGCAGAATAACTGCGCAGTAGCTTGAATCCTTATTTTGATTCAAATAGCCTCTTGATCCAAATAGCCCCACCCTACCATACAAGAAAAACATAAAATGACATAAATAGTAAGTGTAAACAAGTAGTTTTTTAATGGTATATTGGATTAAAAAACCCTAAAGACAGAATTAGCTTGCAGGAGCCCAGCCAATATGGAAGTTAAGATCAACAAACCAGGAGTTCAAATATTAAAGCAACATTAGTTAATAATATCGAATTTAGGAAACTCTTCAACCGGTTAGTTGAAGTTCTGTTTGTCACTAAACGGGGATGGGTTTTTTAAAGTGATAAGTCATTATTTATAAATTCGCCTCGGTGGCGTAGTTAGCTAACGTGCAAGTTTCGTGTTGAGCTAGACTGCTGAGGACGGGGGATCGAGATTCAAATCTCGCTCGGGTGAATTTTCCTAAATGGTCTTCCACTCTCCTCCACACAAATGCGAGTTCACTTCCTCTATATTCAACCTTACCAATTCCTAACCCATTAGCGTAATTAGTACATAAGCGTATTACACGAATGGGTAGTAAGACGTGGTGCTAAGTATTATTATTATTTATAAGTAGAATAATCATTTATATATTAATAGAGCAGTATTTCAAAATGGAGTACAACCTTCATCGACCTTACTAAAGAAGACCGGAAAATATAAAGGTACCTAAAAATAATATATTAACTTGAGTAAGTTTATAGTGACAGTAACAAAAGGTAACTGCATTTTCCATCTAATTATCTCTAATATTATATCAGAAATACAGAATATTATATTCTCAAACCTATTTTTATTCACCTAGATTTAAAAAAAATAACAAGTCCTGAATACAGAGACTAAGAGTTAATATTTCCTAGAAATACATATTGCCACTATTCTCACACAAACGTAAAAGTTACCTAAACTCACATATTTCACAAGTTATAAGGGAACAGAAAAATATTTTATATGTAACGACCAAATCGACTCGTATAGACTCCACATTAATATCCGAGCTATTACCCAAAAGCTCCCTTAACTACTATCAAAATACTCCGTGATATTTACAACGACAAAGAATAGTAGAGACCAACATTAATGTATTTGACACACATTATCACATAAGCAAAATCGTTATCAAAAAAGGCCTTATCCGAAATCATAAGTTCACATTACATAAAATTAATAAATTTCTCTCATTCTTGACTAAAAAAAAGGAATATGGTGTATATAATATAGTATGAATTCAAAAAGTAATTTCTACTGAAAGTTTCAGAATATTAATAAATATTATTTTATGAATTTAAGCTCGAAACTCAATTTATTATAATTAAATATTTAATTTTTTTAAAATTATTCTTACATTATATTTAACGTATGAGCTAACGAATTAGTTCATCCGCCAACAGTGATTTTACATTGCTACTCCCAGGGTGTTAAATAAAATAGTTGCCTCGGAGAAGAATAAAGGGGATCTTAGTTAAGGGGAGCAAGGGGAGGAAAAGTATGTCGATTGTCAGGTGGCTATTCTACACAACAGGCTGCCACGTAATCCAAATCGAACATCTGGAACATTCTGGGTCAGGATGTGACTTCATCCCTTCTCGAACATATAGGAACTGCTATGAAGTGGCGCGTTGTTCCGACCCCTCTTTAGGTTGGGTGCTAGTGAGCGCGAATTTAGTGCGCTAATTTTGCAGTTTTTATAGCATAAACATTTTTTTGAACAAAATAAATCAAATTTTTCTTCTATAGAAACATATAGTTTAGCTTTCTGCACGTGCTAATATCAACAGTTTTTGAATATCTGTCATGAGCATGGTGGCATTTGGTGACAAACTTTTTAAATTAAGAGAAAAAGTTGTCATTAAATTCCAGGACACATCTGACAGATATTCAAGGACTGTTGAGATTAGCATATGCAGAAAACTAAACTATATGTTTTTATAGAAGAAATATTCGATTTATTTTGGCCAAAAATGTTTATGCTGTAAAAACTTTAAAAATACTTCCCTAAACTCACGCTCACTAGCACCCCATCTTAAGCTCGCCAGTCAAAAATCAACTCTTTGTCGCGGTCAGGTGTGCTTGGATCGTCTTTAGGTTGAGTGGTTGTAGAGAGAGAGATTGAATGTAATACATGGTGAGTGACAACCTAAGTTAATGTTTCCCGTTTAGTCATATTTTATATTGGTTGTTTAATATAGATTAATTAACGCTACACTGCACTTGATCGGGTTGTTATACGTCAGTTCTGGCCGAATGTTCATGAAGTAAGAAAATAAGTAATCGAATTGCTCCAAAAGCATATCTAATAATTGCACACGAAGCTTGAAATCTGGCTTTCCTCCATCAACTGTTTGCACGAAGGGAAGTTTACAGAGTTTCCATTGGCAAGGGTGGATTTAAAAAAAAAACCTTAGTTGGTTCGGTTTGGTTTCGTCCCTCTAACTTCAGATTAAGTTGGATCAAGTGGTGAGTGATGTCCGCTAGGAAGACGAATGAACTATTGGCTAATAATAATAAATATTTTAATTTTGTTGGTATTGGCCGCACAAAATGACCTCGTGGGCCACTAGTTGGCCACCTTTGCTGTAAGTTATCAAGACACTGTGATCACGCTTTTAAGATGGTGCCATAGTGTAATCCATCAACCTTTCAGGTTAAACAGAGTGTACAGGAAAGTGTTGAATATATATATATATATATATATATATATATTTGAAACCATTTGTATTCTCTGAACTAACAAACTTTTGTTCTAAAATAAACATTGTTGGGGTCGTTAATTTACATTTTCATTGAAATGATATTTTTTAAATGTATCTATTGAGGTATAATTTTTAAGAACTCAAATCCATTTATTTTAGTAATAAGGTAATTATAAACAAATAGTGACCAAACGTACTTTTCCCTGCCTCATGCTAAAGTAATTTGCCAATCACTTGTCTGTGAAACGTGATTAACCCTTCGTCTGATAGCGGATGACAAAGTTGCAATTAATTTCCTTTCTACATTCATTGGGAAATAGCGCAATTTCCGGCTTACCGTGTTTTTTCGCTCGTGTGTTCAACTCATCCCCCTGAGTGTTTATCTGTTAGGGGTGGGGGTTTTCTTATACATATTTGTCATCTTCCCTTTCACAAATAAAGTTATGCACATTTCAACTCATCGCCAATATTACACTGTGAATATGACACTCACTTGATCATTAATAAAGCGATACACATCTCAAGTTTACGACAATATCATCACAGTGTAAATAGGACAGTCACTTGATCATTAATAAAGCGATACACATCTCAAGTCTACGACAATATCATCACAGTGTAAAGAGGACAGTCATTTGCTCATTAATAAATCGATACACATTCCAATTCCACGACAAAATCACAGTTTAAATAGAACAGTCACTTGATTATTAATAAAGCGATACACATCTCAAGTCTACGACAATATCACAGTGAAAAGAGAACAGTCATTTGCTCATTAATAAATCGATACACATTCCAATTCTACGACAATATCACAGTGTAAATATGACAATCACTTGATCATTAATAAATCGATACACATTCCAATTCTACGACAATACCACAGTGTAAATATGACAATCACTTGATCATTAATAAATCGATACACATTCCAATTCTACGACGATACCACAGTGTAAAGAGGACATTCACTTGATCATTAATAAAGCGATACACATCTCAAGTCTACGACAATACCACAGTGTAAAGAAGACATTCACTTGACTATTAATAAAGCGATACACATATCAAGTCTACGACAATATCACAATGAAAAGAGAACAGCCACTTGATCATAAATAAAGCGAAACACATCTTAAGTCAACGACAACGATCGTATAATTGTGTAAAGAGAACATTCACTCACTTGCTCATAAACCCTCCTTGCGGGACGGTGTTAGTAAACTCCTCATTATTCTCTGATTGTCGCAAGAGATGACCAAAAGAAAAACCTCAGGGATAAGGTGTATCAACGTGTCGAGGGTCTACATGACATGGTCGCTAACGTGGCTGTTTGAGAACCTGGCCGAACCCAAGCTGATGAATATTTCATGGGTCATCTGTGTATTTCTCCCTGGCCTTTTCGCGTTACTTTTATTTCCTCTGTTTTTTTTGTTTTTTTTTCTAAGCGATGGCCTCGTACTGCTGAACCTTGCTGGAAACTCACTGTCCGACTGCTCCTGGATCCGGAATAATGATAAAAGGTTAAAACGGGCGATGGCGTCATGCTCTGTTTTAAAATATATTTTTGGAGCGGTTAAGCCTCAACTTCGCTTATTGGTCGTGTTTCGTGAGGGCGATGGTGATACATTGAAACTCGTTCATCCTTTTATCCTCAAGAGAGAGGTGAATGGGGGTGCGAAATAAAACCTTAAAGAGAGAAAAAAAAACCCTGCTTGATTGCAGTCTTTAATTTTAAATCTTTGATATTCAATTCATACATTACAACTATGAAAATCATTCCTAAGACCACGATCAAGGTAAAGGTAAAACAGCATGAACTCTTCAACATTTACAATGAAGTGGTAACTAACTTGACCTTTATTGCGTAAGCGTTGATCAAATATGTGAGGTACTCACCCCTCAACATGTCATTGAAGTGTATCATTTATCAACAAGAAGAAATTGCCAAGTTAACGATAACTCTGTGCTTAAATTTGCGACACCTTCCTTAACATTCATACAATACAACCTAAATTATGTTTTATTATGCTTTAAATTGCTTAAAGAGGGATTAAATATTAATATTGTTTGACATCTTCAGTGAAGGACTTCATCACGGTTCCTGTAGGTCTAACAGTGAATAAGCACTTTTATACACTGAGGTACCGATTCATTAAGGCTGAAATGTCCGGACAAATGGGTCACAGGACTGGATGCATCACGACAACGCGGCAGCCCAACCTGTTCTTGTTGTGCAGGAGTTTAGGGTCAAAACAAAATAAAAGTTTTCCTCCTCTCTCGTGCTCCCTCATTCCCCTCTTACTTCTTCCTGCTCACCAAGATTAAAATCCTGCTAAAGAAGAGACGATTTGATGAGGTCTAGGAGGCTCAGGTGGAATTGCAGGAGGTGCTAAAGAGCATTCCTAAAATGGAGTTACACAAGTGCTTCCGGAGTTGGGGAAAAACCTCCTGGCCGCTGTATCATATCCCAAGAAGACTATTTTGAAGTGGATTCACAGTTTTTTATTGGTATATTTCGACAACCTTTTGGGTCCCACCTTGTGTGAATTTGGTTTTGGGGTTGCATCGACATTGGGGGTGACATTTTATACGACAAACCGAAGCTTCTGTAATTCACTTCCGAACAAAATATCAATAGAAACTTGGAATTAATACAAAAATACTTTATTCAATCTTGCTTTAAGACATTGAAGTTTATGTACCTAAGGAAAAAAATATACAATTTAATTTTTTTTTAGCACCGCATCTTACTCCCCGTTCGGTTTATACGCCTATGCACTAACACTATACATTAATATGTTAGGTATTGGAAAAGTTTAATTAAGAGGAAGTGTACCAGCATTTGCATGGAGGGAGAACTGAAAACCATGTAGGAAAACCACCCTCAATGCACCCGACTGGTGTCGAACACCGATCTCCCCTTCTTCGGCAGTCCATTCTAACACGAGAATAGCGCGTTAGACCAACCCAAGGGGGCTATAAATTGATTCAAACCCCCCACAAATGCATTCTTATTGGATACATACACTAATCTTTAAAGCTAGTAGGAAGGGAAGTAATTAAGTCCAGGGAGGTTATTTTTAATTAAATCATTTGAAGGTTAATGTCATTAATAGATTCCTCCCGACAAAAATAGAGATACCCTCTCTAAGAACTTCCATCTCTTTGTTGTTGGGTGTTAAAGGAATCTTAAAATCTCCTTGGCTCGCAGGGACACGACAAATTTCACTAATTGACCCACATTTCTCGGGTTAAAGAAGCTGATAAACATGGATCACATGACTAAACTTTTTCATACGGCAAGTACAAGTGGGGCTACAACGATATTAATTTGAAAAATCTAAATTGGAAAACCATTAGTGTAAAGTGAGTAAAATAGACAAACAGTTTTGTATGTGTTTACGGTTGGGAAAGTTGATTGAATTTGAATTAAGGAGTAAATTAAAAACTTTTTTTTTCTTTTGAACAGTACCATCAAGAACGATATTATATTATTTGTACTTTAAAGATGCATTATAAAACCAAGATTGAAATTGACGCTCATTTTAAGTGTGTAAAGGCTAACTCATTATTAAATAAAATTCCAACAGATGTGTATCAAATTTGGTATCGAGAAGTCCTAGATACTGAACTAACCAAGCCTTTACTATTTTAAATTGCTTCAAGACACCCTATATTTATTAAGCCAAGTGGTTCCCAATTTGTGGGGCAGACCCTCATGAAGGTTGGGGAGGAAGTGGGTAGGGGGGCGTGGAAATGAAAAAAATAAATATTAGTACGCTCAGTGTTTCTCGAATAATTAGTTCAAACCAAACAAATAAGAAAAAATATGTACTGGATTAGCAGTTTCTGGAAGATTTTTCATCGTGGCCAAGCAAAGAGAAGAGCAAGCGTTCCCACCTCAGTGGTCGAGTGGTTAAGATGCTGGTCTCTAATGAGTAAACCTTATCAAATTTCGTAGCACCCGCCTCTGTGGCGCAGTTAACTAACGCTCTTGTTTCGTGTGGGGCCAGACTTCCGAGGATGGAGAGATCGAGTTTCTAATCTTGGTCGGGGGAACTGGGGCAGGTTTTCCTAAAATGGTTTTCCACTCTCCCTCCTCGCAAATGCAGATTCACTTCCTCTAAATTCAACCTTCCCAATTCCTAAACAATTAGCTTAATTAGTACTTGAGCGTATAACCCGAACGGGAGTAAGACGCGGTGCTAAATTAAAAAAAAATCTTAGCCTATAGATATAATACCTCAACAGTATTTATTAATTACATATGTTTTAGAGAGAAAATTCTTGGTCATATAGGTATACCTCTAAATCTCTTCTTATTAATTGTTATTTAATTGACGTATTTCAAACAAACTTTTGGTATACACAGTGGAACCCCCCCCCCCCCCAAAAAACCTCCCCCCTTTATTTTTATGTATTCCTNCCCCCCCCAAAAACACCCCTCGCTTATATTTTATCGTCTTCTTTCTGGCCCTTTATTGTGCAAAGCTATGGAATAGTTATTAATAACTTTGTTAAAATAGTGTGCTCCTATTTGTCCATTGTATTAATAAAAAACAATTATATTTTTTTACAGAAATTCGCATAGCAGAAAATTTTTAGATCCTCTGATCCAGCCTATTTGTTTTTTAGAATCATGTCCTAAGGATGAGGAAGGTAGTATTTACAAGAATTTTACACTCATTTGCGTGGAGGGGAAAACCATTCAAGGAAAATCACCCTCAGTACATTCGACTGGGATTCAAACCCTGATCTTTTCGTCATCGATGGTCTAGTCTATTGCGAGAGTGACGCATTAGACCATTCGTCCACCAATGTCTATCTATTATAAGCTAGAATAATATTTAAACATGAGTTTAAATAGCAAAGTATCTTCCAAACTCTCACGTTTTATTTATATCTTTGCTAACATAACTCATAGCTTCACCAGCAAAAAATAAAAGAAAAATCGAATCGTTGCGGCATAAGGCTGGTCCAAAATCCACCTTTTCATAGTTGACCCTTTTAAGTACCGGCTGGCCCTATCGTAAATGCAAACATTTTAGTATACACGTTTTCCCAGGTACGGGGCTGGACCCAGAGAACAAAACTTTAGTTGTGCTCTGGCCGTGACCCAAAATGTGTCCCGGGTGTTCTGATCGATCTCACCGCCTCGTGCGCGGCCTCGTACACCTCCATTCAAAACACTCCACCGCAAGGGTTGGCCGTGCGGATTGTTTGGTGGATGGATACAACATATAAGTCGAGACAGTGGCGGATTGATATTTTTGCCGCCTAGGGACTACACAGATCTTGCCCCACCCCGATTCCCCTCCTTCCCAGACACCTCAAACCTCAGTCACCCACCCCTCAGACCCCTGTCCTGTGTAAACTATAGACTAACCGCCATACAGAGAAGTCTTATATGAATGACTCGCTTTGCTCGTTGGGGGCTCCGCCCCTAAACCCCCATTGTAGTTTTCTTTGCAAGTGGATGTAAACTAATGTAATTCCAGCGTTGTTTTGAAATTTAAAAAATGTGTGGAAAATGTGCAAAATTTAGCTAAAATTAAAAAAATCCAGCTCTATATAAGGTATAACCGATGGAGATACGACAAAAAGTAATAGGACCAAACTTGTGGATCTCGCCAAATCCGTAGCTGCTGATTCAATCCGTTTTTTGATAGGTCTTACTGTTTAGCCACAAGAGACCTCCAAAGAAAGGTCCGCATCGACTTTAAAGTTGCTCCGCCGTTTTGAATTTTTTTTCTGGGGTTAAAAATGTTTTTTTTTTTTTGTACTTTTTGGAATTTTCCCGTCGGTTACAGGCTAGAAGCTATAAGTTTGCCAAATTTCAAGTTTCTAGCTCATCTGTAAGTGGGTAACCATTAATGTCAGTGAGTGAGTCAGCCATGTGGCTTTATAGTATATATAAAAAAGTGTGATAATAGACTTTGGGTATACTGTAATATAAAACCTTGCGTGTAGCCTATCCATACCCTTGACTCTTGACTATAATGATCACTAAAAAACTCAAACTTAATTTTTCGTTGTTCAGCTACTCTTAAGGTGAGATGGAAGGGGAAGCGAAGAAAAGCCAGCGTTTTTGCACTTTTTATGACAATTTTTTTTCTTTTGCCAAAATAAATAAAATATTGCTCAAGTACAAACATAGAATGTAATATTCTTCACATGGTGACCTAAAAAATTATTGAAAATTTGTTTGGAATTTAAAGATAACTTTTTTTCTTAATTTAATGTGTTTGTCATCTATTACCGCTATACATACAGATATTCAGGAACTCTTTATATCACCATGTGAAGAAAATTAAATTCTAGGTTTCTACTGGAGCAATATTTATTTTTATTTTGGGCAGAAAAAAAATTTTGCCATAAAAACTGGAATAACACTGGCCTTTTCTCGCGTTCCATCCCATCTCATCTTAAGCTGCTGGCTTTTATTTCAATATGTCATTATTTAAATAGTTGTCTAGCAGAGTAACAAAGAAATGGATAATATTAACTTTTTTATATCAATAATGTTTTTTTTTTACAAAATTTGCCGCCTAGGGCTATAGCCCCTGAGCCCTCCTGTAAATCTAGCACTGGGTCCAGACCGGTGTTCACTATTTCCGATACTCATTTCCCCTCGCAAATTAGGATTTTGATTCAATTCATCTAAACCATATTTATAATTGATTTATGAATGAAGGCACATTGAAGAATGGTGGGAACAAATACTGGGGCAAAAACGATATAAACTCCATGGCGTGAGCCATCGACCGAGCGGCTGCCGCCGTTAGCAATAGTAGTGCCAACATTTCCGTGTAGAGGGTATCATGTGGTCAGCACAATGAAACCTCCGGCCGTTAATCACAGTTTTTTAGACCGAAACTGCTACTTATTTACTAACATATCTCATTTGTTCTCAAGAGACTGAGTTTGACCTCGGTCCAGGTCTAACTGTTTTATAGTAATATTTTAGAAGCCCTGGGAATCGAACACGGGACCTCTGGATCTATATCGAGGAACTATGACTCCATCATGGCTTTCATAATTAAGAGAGAGACACCTTTCACACTTCAAACCTCTACTCCCACTGATCAAAGACTGATTGATGTACCTTTAACACATTACACTGCTGAAAAAGAGGTACACGTTTCACATTTTACGTTGCTGCCATTGGAAAAAGAGGTACACTTTTCACATTTTACACTGCTGACACTGGAAAAAGAGGTACAATTTACACATTTTACGCTGCTGACACTTGAAAAAGATGTACACTTTTCACATTTTACGCTGCTGCCACTGGGAAAAGAGGTACACTTTTCATATTTTACGCTGCTGCCACTGGAAAAAGAGGTACACTTTACACATTTTACACTACTGACACTGGAAAAAGAGGTACACTTTTCATATTTTACGCTGCTGCCACTGGAAAAAGAGGTACACTTTACACACTTTACACTGCTGACACTGGAAAAAGAGGTACACTTTTCACATTTTACACTGCTGACACTGGAAAAAGAGGTACACTTTTCACATTTTACACTGCTGCTACTAGGAAAAGAGGTACACTTTTCACATTTTACACTGCTGGCATTGGGAAAAGATATACTTTTTTCACATTTTACACTGCTGCTACTAGGAAAAGTAGGTACACTTTTCACATTTTACACTGCTGCTACTAGGAAAAGAGGTACACTTTTCACATTTTACACTGCTGCTACTAGAAAAAGAGGTACACTTTTCACATTTTACACTGCTGCTACTAGAAAAAGAGGTACACTTTTCACATTTTACACTGCTGCTACTAGGAAAAGATGTATACTTTTCACATTTTACACTGCTGCCACTGGAAAAGAGGTACACTTTTCACATTTTACACTGCTGCTACTAGGAAAAGAGGTACAATTTTCACATTTTACACTGCTGCTACTAGGAAAAGAGGTACACTTTTCACATTTTACACTGCTGCCACTAGGAAAAAGAGGTACACTTTTCACACTTAACACCGCATATATTTGATCCAATCATTATTTTCTGTCCCAATTTTCTTGCATATATAGATGATTCTGGACGTATTAGGGACGGTGTGTCACGATGGCCCTCTTCTATAAGAAATTCTAGAAGGTCATAATAATTCACTGACCAATTGGTTTTTATTAAAAGGGGATCCACCTCTAGTGTGTGATATTTGCGATGCTCCCCTTACTGTGTATCATATTCTGGTGGAGTGTCGCAAGTATGCCCCTATTCGCCTGGCTCTTAATTTTAATGGTGAACTTCGTTTTTTATGAGACAGTGCGGATGGATTCATATGTTAACTTCGTTTTATATGACAAGCGAATCTTATAAATTCCATTTTATTCTCACTCTTATAGAGTGACTCACTTGGTAATGATCTCACATTGAGGTTGGTTTGAACTATTTTAGTATATTTTAACATGTTAGTTTGGTCTTTTTAATGAAGTGTATACTTATGCGTTTTTTTAACAGGTGTATCATCTCCATTAATCCATTTGTGTACCAGCCATATGAAGTGTCCCAATTGGATTATCTCATATAGAGATTTATTTTCAACTTTCCTTTACAAATTTTAGAATTTGTATGTGTTTTATTTTAATGCTTTCATATGCAGATTTTAACACGTGAATTATTTAGCTTACTCTTCCCCATGGGGATTTTACTATGATTTTGTTATTGCTTAAGCCCTAATGACCTCATTGTGTCTATGGGCCTATAAAATCAATAATAATAATAATAATAATAATAATAATAATAGTATTATTCTAGCTGTTAGATAAGGTTCTTCATATGCAAATTGGACTGTATCTAGTTTTAAAATAAAATGTAATCTCATTCTTTTGAAAACGAACGTTTTTATTCACGTTTTGAGTGCATTCGTTATGATCTTAATCTTTCTATTTTTTTTAGCACGCGCTCTACTACCTTTTCAGGCTATACGCACACGTACAAATTATGCTAATGTGTTAGGAATGAGGAAGGTTAAATTTAGAGGACGTGTACCTGCATTTGCGTGAAGGGAGAGTGAAATTTTTTATTGGAAAACACTCATTACACTCGATTGAGATTCAAACTTCAATATCCTTGTCATCGGCAGTCTGGTCTTAATGCGATAGTGAAGTTGAGTCTTTTAAATTATTATAACCCGTGGAGAAAATTAGTTTCATACAGTCGCATAAAGAGGCCGGGTTGGAATGAATTCAGACCGAAAAGTTATAACTTTTTTACTTTCTGTCAATCCCTCGGATAGAGAAGTATTGTGATCTTAAAAATAAATGGAACTTGAGTGATTTTGATAGTAATGTCGACTTTCCAGTCACTCCACCTGAAGCATGAAAGTGGTTTTCGCGATGTCTTCTGTCTGTATCTTTGACTAGAGCCGAAACTATTTTACCGATTGAGCTAAAGCTTGATATCTGGTTTATCTCGAGGATCTCTTAGAGTTAGATCTCCAACCCTAATATAAAGGGTAGTTTAGGTAGATATAATCGATTTTCTAGTAATCCAATCTAACGATTTTGATTATTTTGGTACCAAGGCATTGTTTTAACATTATAAATGAAATTGAAACTCTCGTGTTTTTTTAGTGTTTATTTTATCACCGCGTATTACTACACGTTCGGTTTATACGCTTATGTACTAATTACGCGAATGGTTTTAGGGATTAGGTAGGTTATATTAAGAGGAAGTGTTCCCGCATTTGCGTGGAGGAAGAGTGGAAAACCACTCTAAATACACCCGACCGGGATTCGAACCTCGATCTCACCGTCATCGGCGGTCTAATCTACTGCGAGAGTAGCGCGTTGGACCACGCGGCCACAAAAGCGGTTCTATTATAGTTTTCTCTTGAAAATAACTTTAAGGCTACTTTTATATACTGTCAGAAATTTCCACATTTATTCATATCTCCGCAACCATTTGAGATACTAAATAACTTTTCTTTGTAAAGTTGTAGTAATATTCTAACTAAACATATTTTATTAGAAATATATTTTTAAAAGCCAACAGTTTCTAAGCAACTCAGGTCTCTAAAATTGAAATTGATTGTAATGAGTTTTGGTGGACAGAGATTTTTTTTTAATGTTTCTGTAATAGTGTATAATTCTAATTCATACACACCGGTGAAGTGTTTTTACAACATTGTGTATTATTTAATTTCATAAATCTTACTAGTATTTAGTATTAAGGTGGGGTGCTAGTGAGCGCCAGTTTAGTGCATTAATTTTTCAGTTTTTATAGCATAAACTTTTTTTGCCAAAATAAATCAAATATTGCTTCTATAGAAACATAGAGTTTAGCTTTCTGCACATGCTAATCTCAAGAGTTCTTGAATATCTCTCATGAGCATAGCGGCATTTGGTGACAAACTTTTTAAATGCAGAGAAAAGTTGTCACTAAATTCCAGGACAACCTTGACATATATTAAAGAACTGTTGAGATTAGCATGTGCGTAAAACTAAACTCTATGATTCTATAGAAGAAATATTTGATTTATTTTGGCCAAATAAATGTTTATGCTATAAAACTTCGAAAATACTGCCCTAAACTCACGCTCACTAGCACCCCATCTTAATGTAAATATTTAAAGACTGAGAGAATAAATCTGTGCGGTGCACCTTACCATTTATTTTATGATTGCGGCTACACTGCATGTTCAATTTTTGAGTCTATTCAACGAAATATAATTTCTCAAGTTCTACCGTAGAGGTAATAAACTTACGGGCGAGCTAACAAAAAGACAGTACATCTCCCTCAGTCAGTGGTTTTGGGCTTATAGTTGCTGTTTTTTATGTTTGAAGGACTCTAAGTCGGAGCATTTAAAAGTCCATCGTGGATTCCTCATCACCTGGTACGAACATTGTGGTTTGATTCCTATTTTGATTATCTTTGCGTGACTCCGTATCGGTATCATTAAGGTGGGATTGTAGAGAACATGAGTAAGGGCAGTGTTTTTTCCATTTTTTATAGCAAAACTTTTTTTTGCCAAAATAAATAAAATATTGTTCCAGTATAAACATATAGTTTAATTTTCTTTACATGGTGATATCAACCGTTGTTGAATATCTGTCAACGAGTATAGCGGCATCGGATGACAAACTTTTAAAAATGAAGAGAAAACGTTGTCATTAAATTTCAGACAGACATTCAAGTTCTATGTATGTCACCATATGAAGAAAATTAAACTCTACGTTTCTAATGAAGAATTATTTAAATGATATATATATATATATATATATGATATATATATATATATAGAGAGAGAGAGAGCTAAATTACAAAAAACTGCCAAAATACTGCTCTTCACTCGCGTTCCATTCCGCCTGGTTTTTCCTTAGTCATATAAAGAAAGTAATGTAATTGTGAACATTTTTTACCTCTATATTATGACAGATCTAGATATTTTATGTTACCCTGAAATCATAGAAATGACTTACAATGTTTGTGTATACCTCTGTCTATCTGTCTGTCTGTGCCTGAGCTAAAGAAAAGAATGCTCAAACAATTATATTCATAATTTTTATCTGAATGTAATTTCAATTATGTTATTTATATATATATATATATATTCATCCTAGTAAAACTTATCAAAGGGTAGTAAACTAATAACCTATTTTTGAAAACATTGCTAACAATGAACTTTTTGTCTGTCGGTATTGTACCGTTTCTTTTTATTAAAAGGGTACTCCTCTTGTGTGAGATTTTAGATGCTCCCCTTAGTGTTTAGAAAGTTTGGCATAGTGTCGCAAGTATGCCCCTATTCGCCTGGTTATTAATTTTAATGTTGACCTTCGTTTTTTATTACACGATAATATGAAAGGTGTTATTCACTTGCTCCGTTATATACGTTAGACGAACCGTTTTAGTGTCATTTTAGCTCATTTGGTTATTGTCTCATATTAAAAATTTATTTTTATAAATCTTTTAAATATACTTTTTTTTTTTACTTTACCATATTGAATTTATCTTCTTTGCGCAGTGAATTAATTTTTGAACTTGCTTTCCCGCAATATAGATTCAAATATGTTTGAATTATCTTTTAAAGACAAAAATGATCTCATTGTATCAATTCGCCTTTAAACCCAAATAATAGTACTTTAGGCTGCATTGTTGATTTCATCAAATACACTGGTTTAGGTTACGGCATCCTTTTTTGATATTTTTTCTATTAGAGTTCACGGGGAGCAAAAGTGTGTAACTAGATAGTGAGTTCCACATTTTCAAGGCGCCATTTTAGAAAATGGTGGCAATTGGTGTGATGGCCGATATTTATAGAATGCTATCACATATATTCCTTTTCTATGGACCCCAAGGAACATAAAAAATCATGGCGAACCTTTGTCCCAACCGATCCCCCTGGCTTATGGACTATCATCGCATGGTTACTATTGGGAAACAGTGTTGTCATTCTTTTGTTTTCGTTTGGTAAATTTCCCCTCAAATATAATACAAGTTTTGCAACGCTGTTTAGTCGAGGTTGCCAGTAGATCCTTCTTACCCCAGCATACCACCTTCAGACAAAACTGAAAGCTAGAAAATTTGGCAAAATTTGACCGAGAGAAAGCAAAGATCAAGAAATAGAAACTTAAGCTTCTCTTAGTATTCGCCAACTTGCAGAGGATTTAAATGTGATCTAGGTACCCTTTTATATTGACTTATATCACTTGGTAAACAATTTGTACTTCCTAAATACAGTAATTGTATCAGACAACTAAAGAGTCTTGAAGTACTCTAACCAGACAATATTTGTTTTAGTGATGGGTTTCCAAGCCACTTAGAGGCGTAAATTGGTGACCAGTGAGTTAACACATCCACTTGTACAGTAATGCAAGCAATTAGTGCGGACAATCGACGACCGAGATCGTCTGAACAGGTATTAATTAGCCGTGTCTCAAGTGGTGGCGTCAAACTGTGATGGTATGTCATCCGCCTTCGTTCGACCGGGCCACAAGTCGGAACACTACATTACGGTCATTTGTTTCAGGGGGAAGGGGGAAGATTTGAGAGCCCAAGGTTAGGTTAGGTCACCGTTGGTGACTCATCGCCGGTGTCTCCTGACCCTATGTCTTCTCCCCCAACCCCTATCATTTAAACTAAACATTTGGGGTAATCCTCTCTGCTGGGAGTCACTTGAATGAACACCGTGTCGGCTTTTGTTCAAGATGATTTTGTGCGTGTGGTTGGAAAACACATTTTAGAGAGGTTGGAAGGAGAGAAGGGGTGTAAAGCTTCAGCTGTTTTAATATTACATTTATCAGTGTTAGAACGTTAAAGATGGTAGCACGGAAAACTCCTGCTTATTGATTGGTCGACTAACGCTATCCCGGTCTTCCCATTGGTTGAAAGGATTAAGTAAGGAGCTCTCAAAATGACGTAGGCGTTTTCCCACTATTGATTTTTAGCTACGAGTTCAGCTGGTTGCGTCGTTTCGCGCAGGCGTAGCGATGACGTCATGCGGTATCCCCCTCCCCCCATTCGCCATGCAAAACATACCCACTACCTTGATCGGCCATATCATTTTTTTTTAAGTCACAGGAAGATATTTGACCAGTCAGTGCCGTGAGCAAGGTTCCAAACAGAGACTAAGGGACCAAAAATCGAGGCTGGGAATGATGGGGTCTTTACAGTCACCGGGCTAGTTGTTCATTTTATTTAAACTTTTTTTTTTTAAGATCTTCCGTAGTCGGGAACGGTTTCGTGGAAGTGCTCCGTGTGACGCCATGGTCGTGTGGGCGTAGAGACGCGTTTCTCTCCCCGGTCTCACATATTATTTTTTTTCTGATCCTAACCGTACTGTCGTGTGCACACAAGTGTATAGAATCGGCGGTATCACGGAGTAGCAACTTCAGGCCTAGTCATCCACTCGTTTTCTGACAAACCAATTGTGAGTATACAACACATTTGATTGTTGTGGGACGTTTGTAGATCCATGGCCTCCATTTTAGGTTCATAGTATCGAGCGATGAGGATTTGTGTTGTTTTTTTAAATCCATATTGGCAGAAATGGTGCGTTTTGGGGAGAACCATGATTGATGTTATAACCAAACGTGGAGTTAATTGCGAAACAACTTTTTTATTAGTTCATTCAATAAGTTTTACCATCCGTCCATTTCTTCAAATCACAATAATGGCCGCCTTAGAATATTTCACCTTATTATGTACATAATTTAGTAGACTAAACACTTGCACCCTTCCATATGTTTCATGCTCTACATTATCATATTGCTACCTGCATTGGTGGACACGCGGACTAATTGTCAGGCTCATTTAGTTTCGTTCGCTGGTGGTAAGGAAGTCGGGGCTCAAGTCCCTGATAGCGATGTTAGATGAATTTTAATTTTTACGGAAAAAATTCCAAACGGCTGCTTTTATATATTAAAAATTTTAAAGTTTTATTTATCCTCAGAACGCTAACACCAGAAACAATTGCCACTCTAATTTCATCAAACATTCACGTATCGAGCACAGCGATTGGTGGTTGAATGTGTCACTAACGTCGGGGATTCCCGGTTTACTTTGAGCAGGATATTTTAATAATTCACTACTATAGTAAAAACCTTTATGAATGGATCCCCATACAAATCTCTTTTCCAGAAAATTTTCTGATAGTAAATTTATCGAAATTGGTAACCTCTAATCTCCGTCAGATGCGCGGAGTTTTCTTACCTTAGCAGTTTTACACTCTCACTTCACGCAATTGCGGGGAATCTCTACAAATTTTAACTTCCTCATCCCTACCTCATCGTATAGTTAAAATGCAGACAGTCCGGACGGGAATTCATAGAATTAATTAAGTAATACGTTACACAAGGGTTTAAATTTACTCCAAACAGTAATCCACTATTACAATTTTGATACACCACCCTTTTTAACCCACACAATTAATGTTTCTTAATCTAATATTATTACTAATTAAAACTGAAAGGTTTATCAGCCCACGTCACTAATTTAAATTCTAAAAAATATAGTTTTATAAATTCTTTACATTTTAAAATATTTTTTATCCAAAAAACAAACATTTTATTTCTATTTTTTGGGGGGTAGGGGTGTTTACAGTATATTGCCTATTGTTTAAATACACCCAAATTGAAAAGTAAAGTTCACTACTCCATATTGGTTATGTTTATATCATTAAAAACAATGTTTTTTTCTTTAAAGTTTGGATACACTTGGGATTGAAAACCACAAATAAAAGTGTATTGCCATTGATCTGCCATTGAGTTATCTTTGTTCGTCATACTTCTTGACAGGAATCCAGAATTATTCCTAGTAGCATTGTTTACTGGTTGTTTTAAGGCAATGGCGCACCAACAGTAAGGTGTGGTAAAGTTCGTCATTATCAATTTCTCCCAATATTACATATACTTTCAATAAAAGCTTGATATATTTATAATTCCACTATATAATATAATAATATCCAACAGTGAATATTTGTCAAATGAATAGGCTTGGTTAAAAAAAATTACGACTTGAGATTTAAAAGGAACTGTACATATTTAAAAGGGTTTCTAAAAATCTCAATTGGTCCTCGGAAAATATGTTGTGCAATCATTTGGTTCCTTTTCAGAACTGGACATTTTCTCTTGTTTCTTGATTTGGATATAGCCTTTATATAACATTGTACTCTTGAACAGATATATAATGCATTATTTATGTCCCTTTTAGAATCTAGAATCCCTCCCAACCATCAAAGTGTTTATTGGCTCTTTGGGTTTGCTTATTAGAAATATGGAAGAAGCTTAGCCTTTCCTTCCAGTTGCATTCTTGGCATAAACATGGTCTAGAGACCACAGGTTTTAAACTTTTTTTAAAAATTTGCTAGCCACTTTCATACAGAGACATTAATAGCAATCCCGGGTAGTAATGGATTTTTTTTTTCAATATTCTTTGAATTTAAAAATGACACGTAGACACGGGAATCAAACCCGGGACCTTTGGATTAGTATCCCGTGCCAACGCATTATTTTCCTAGGATCGATCATAAGATAAGTGAAAATAAATTATATACATTGTTGCAAAAACGTATTGAAAAAAAAAATAGTATCACAGTTTAACAAAGAACATAAAAGAAATAATAGGCTGTTAAAGAGACAGATAGGTCCCTGCAAATACTTGCCAAATTTTAATTTTATAACACATTAAAGTGTTTTTTTCTAATAATTTGTGAAATGTTGAGCCCCTTATTTCTTGAACACAATCTCCAAATAAAAAATGTTCATTATTTTATGATTATCTGGAGCGGTCTTTGCACATGATTGTAAATATTTCAAATTCATACTACACTCGACGAGTTTTTCCCACCCCACCTTCATTTTCCAGCTCTTAAATATAAAACTAATAATCTTTTATACTTTCATAGTTATCCGGGGAACGCCATCCACCTTTCTGATAAATTTAAATTTTCTACCACACCAAAGGTTTTTTTTTTAAGTTTTGGAAATTTTCATCCCGCTTTTACTTCCTCCCTTCCTTCTTCTCCCTTTTTTTTTAAACTATAAATTTTCTTATTCTTATGGCTTTTTAAGGTTATCCCTCTACACGTATGAAAATATTTCAATTTTATACCATATGGGAAGTGTTTTATTCTATAATTTTAGGAAAAGCATTAGGAGAGACCTTTACCTCCAGTTTTCCGGTCATTGATTTTGAAATTTAAATTAATTTAAATCTTCTTCCACAGTGATAATTAGTTTTTTTACATACCTTTTAGAAATTTCGAAATCCACCATTTCACCAATCTCTGTTTAGATATTTAAAATATTTAAAAATGTGTTTTAAGAATATGCGCGATTTAGCAATATACAAACATTTCATTTTTATTATATTAGTAGAATGTTTGTTTCCATCCCAAAACACTCTTTGCTAGGAGACTTATTATTGGTTCATTGATATTTCCAAACCCCACTTTGCCAAAAAGACCCACAAAGAAGATTATACATCAAAAGTTTTGAATTGATACACATTTAATAAACAAATGTAACCACACTAACATACAGTTTTTTCGACACTGATTGGCTCGCTGATGAGTTAGCTTACGCTGTTTCCTGAAAAATGAGTACAACAGAATAAGTCTAGTCTCGACCCGATGAGTACTTTTTGAGTTTACTGGCAACAAACAAACAGGCAGACGGAAAATCGAATGTACAGAGAGATTTAGAGTTTAACTATATGTATAGATTATTTTTTATATCATGCAAATAACCTCTGGAAACCATTAATTTATCGTAGGTAACCAAAAAAATTCTGAAAATTGAAAAATGACAACTGGACACCGGAATCGATCCCGGGATCTTTGGCTTAGTACGCCAATGCCCTAACCACTGAGCTCTCCAGTAATCGTCCCGTGCCCAGGGTCATTCTTCACTCATATTTTAAGGCAGAGTCTATTATGGACGTGCTGAAATCCTCAGCTACAGATGTGTGATTTTATTAAGATAACGCAGCCACCTTTGACTCGGTAGTTGGCTTAATGCCGCCACTTGTACAATTATTACACACACAAAAAAGCAAACTATCTTATGGTGTGAGATAAACATGTTTTTCCCAAATGCTGCAATCAGACAAGAAATTTCTCTTCCTTCATCCATCCTTTTGGTTGAGGAACAGGATCCATCGACAGACGCACCAGTATTAATTTGTCCCTAATTCTTTGTCTGGGAAAAATAAATAAATGGGGGACAAAATGTCCCGTAGGGTTTATGCACATCATTATTGCTATATTTCTTCCCCTTTCATTAGAGACAAGCTTCCACACTTGTATTTTACCTTTCATAGAGATTACCATACTTTTTCATTTTAATGGACACATTAAACCCCAGTTTCATCTGTGTTGTAGACTTAGGGAACGAATATATTTTCATTAGAAAATTTAATTTCTCGAAAAACAAATCTACTGAGGTTTGTCATAACCCATGTATCCCTTAAGGCTAGTTGATTCAGAACAGCGCAAAGAAAGTTTAGAATGTCGCTTCATACAGGTCTTGAATAAGTCTTTGCTGGCGGGGTTTTCCTCGTGATTAAATCCGTGTTCAAGGATGAGGGCCTATGCTCAGTAATATGCTAACTTTAATCGTTATTTTTCTAGATAGCCACTTAAGTCTGTTCCTCACATCTCTCACATTCTTTGCCAACTGGCATTCAAAGTTTTGTGAAAAATTTGTCTCAAAACGTCCAAGTTTTGGTTGTAAGCTGCATTCATTTCCTAGCTTGATTAGCCTGACACGATCTTGGAGCGTACTTTTCGGATCACAAAACTTGTCTGGTGCCATTCGGGCATCCATTGTTTCACTTAAGTCAGTGTGGTCCAACTGGCGGCCCGCGCTCACTGAAAATGTGGCCCTCACGGTATACTGGAGGAAAATTAAAGGGAAACCCTCGGTGGCAGATGCGAAAGAGCTATGATTCAATCATAAATATTTATTTAAAAAGGTCATAATTGCATTTTACTATGCGTTTATTTGATTAATAAAAATATGTATAAATATATGTGCATAATGCTAAGTTGTTTTGTGAACGTGTGTATGCATGCATATTTCATGATACATTTTTGGGAGATTAATAAACTTTTATGGCAGTAAAATTCCAAAGATTCCACCAACCAAAAATACAATATATATTAGTATTGAAAGTAATCATTGTTTATTAAGTATTGTTTGTAGGCCTGTATCAAGTTGATGGGATTACTTTAATATATCTCCGGCCGCGGAGCAATCTGATAATCATATTTGGCTCTTGGGATGAAAAAGTTGGACCACCCTGACTTAAGTCATTGTCTAACTATAATCCTTGTTCCTAGCATCCTCATCCCATGAATCTTTGTCCTTTCCTTCAATTTAGACATAATACTTTTTTATACCGCAACAAACAACAATAAAACTACAATTAGGTTAACATTTACATTTCTTTGTTTTGTCCTTGCTTGTCGATGCTTTCATTAACGTGAACATGATTCAAATCATAACAGTAGGCAACACTTAGTCTAAGCCCTATAGTTATTGAAAAAACATATCATTCAACATACGGAATAGATATGCGATCGTTCTGATCACCTATTGCTAAGTATTTGGTAAATGATTATTACTCAAGTCAAACAGAAAAGGTTTTTGTTGAAAGAGAACATACACAGCTACAATCACACGACACAGCTAATTTCACTCAACTCACTGCATACAGAGTGCTAGACAAAGAAAAGAGAATACTTACTTGGATAGTTCTGTCACCTGACTGCAACTATGTGAACCACTTAATGTCTGGGCCTACCAATTGTTCGAGGTTACCCACCTTTCCCTTTATATACCATATACATACATATATACATACATACATTCAAGACATACGTATATACATACATATATACATACATATATACATACATATATACATACATACATACATGACATATATACAAGACATGTATACAAGACATGTATACAAGACATGTATACAAGACATGTATACAAGACATGTATACAAGACATGTATACAAGACATGTATACAAGACATGTATACAAGACATGTAT
>CABFWO010000792.1:128740-187891 GCA_902155825.1 Timema genevievae | reverse complement strand
ATATATATATATATATATATATATATTAGAGCCTAGGCTTCATATATATATATATATGTGTGTGTGTGATCTAGTAAATATTGTCAGAATGTAAATACATATTTATGTTGCTTGATTTATGTTTATTAAGGCGAGTTCTCAGTTTTAACCTCCCCTGATTTGCATTTGTCTCTATGTCTATGGTGGATATGTATCACAATAACTTTTGAACACACAAACCGATTTAATTCAAACATGGCTCAGTTGTTCTTTTTATCTTTATATGTTGGCTCGGTGGGGAAGAAAATTGAACAAAGGGTTGGGGGAAAACCAACTTGTATATGTATAAAAAAACACGACCTCTAGCATTTCCTCATACTAGTCGGTTTGCAGATATGAAAAAAAAGCCACCTTAACCTCAAAAAACTACAAAAGGTTTCTCAACGGTTTTTTTGAAGTATCATGTGTGCTGAATAACATACTAAAAGTTTACCAAAGTTTGACCACCGGAAAGGCCCAATTTTCAAAATGGCGTCCAAGATAGTCGTCAAATACCTAACTCCTACAGTAAAGTAAAGTTGGTGTCCACCCCTATGTATTTAGGGTCTTAGAATACATTTATCACATCTAAATTATAAAAATATTTTATTTATCCTTAGTCTACCAAAAATTAACAAAATTATCAATGTTAACTTATTTACATATAATCATTTTCATATTCTTCTTCCCAAACAAATTAATTGAAATGATTTTCACAATTTTCTGTTTGGCACGGTCCACAACAGACGTGCATGGTAGTCCATAACTCCTGCAACTGCATCGTTTTTGTACGGCAGGCGGTTGCTCAATTACAATCTAGCATATGAGGAAGACTTTCTGGTGCAACAGGTTTATTAGTCATAACTGGTACATACGTCCAATAGCTTCCACCCCCAATCGACCGCATTCATATCCCTGTCTTTCCGATCCAAACCATGATTTGTTAATATACTCTAAAGCTGTGGTATTTTGTCGAGGACTCGGTGGGAGGAAGGCGCTCTGGAGTGATGAATGACATGGCAGAAACATTTTTTTAAACTGAAGAGTTGGTAGCGCAAAGAGGAAAGGGAATAGGTACTTCTGCCCTCAAACAAGACTGCCATTATCTTGCTTCCTAGCCGCTCTAAAACATATTTTGTTTGATGTGGCAGCAGAAACACATTTACACAGTTCTGAATCGTTTATTCACTGCTAATAAGTTTTTGGAATGCTGACACCTACACCAAGTAAGCGTGAAGTTGAATCACGTCCTGTGTAAGCATGAATGCACAACAGTTCGAACACACTTTACTACCCAAAACTCGTTTCATTTCACTGATGTCATATACCTTATGAATTATGAACTTGTCCGAACGAAAATATAGGCCTCTATGGTTTAGTTGTGGATAATAGAGGAGAAGGATGAGTAAATCTGTATCCTCCCCTAACAACGTCGTTGGGTGGTGTTCTGATGACTTGACAGCTGCCTTGACGATGTCCACATCAGCATCTCTCGACGCATTGATAACACTGCAGCACCTTTTCCGCAATTCTTCTGTCACCAGATGAATAAGTGCCGGTTTGTTGCAAGGTGTAGAGAGAAAAATATATTTTCTTCCCACAAACTCCTTCGCTGCATTGAAGCTCATGGTTTAGTAGGTGATTTGCCCACATCGCTAATGCGTATTATTTTTGATGAAAGGGCCACCTTCGTAACCGTCAAAAATGACAGTTGCTTTCCAATAAGGTGTTATGTTAAATTTTTCGTATGTGCGTGCAATGGCACCATAACTGTCGTTCTTTTTCCATGGCGAGCGATGAAGAAGGGAACCACCATCTAACGCATAATGTTCCGTTGGTGGGATCAAATCCATGACGGCTTTTTTGGATTCCTTGTTAGTATACTCCTCAATCGCATGAGCCAGTTGAGCTTTGTCACTTTTACGAAAGATTTATTTGGCCTCAAACAAGGCTGCTGGGAGTGGACTGAGCTCATAGCTCATTACATGCTCTAGAGAAAGGTCTCCAGTTTTTGATATAACCAAAAATCGTTAGTAGAGGAGAGCAGGATCGTTGGTTCGGTCTTTATCAATTTTAATGCTGGACTCGTCGGCAAAGTTTTTTGCTTGGTCTTTTCGTTTAAATGATACATTAAAAGTGGCTTTCCGACCATATTTCGTACAATATTTTCCCCAACAATCTCAAAACTATGCACATCCTCTTTGGCAATTACACCCGTAACAATATTTATCAAAGACGGGTCTGGTGAGAATGGCGTACAGGATACAAGTTTTCCCTTGATCTAGTCCATGTCACAGTGATATCGTTTCATCCTTGACTGTTGATTCTCGATGCTGATGACTGGTTGTGTAGGTAAGACCATTTAATTCCTGCATGACATCGTTGTATTGAGATGTGATAGCTGTGGACATGGTCCACAAAGCACGTATTTCATCATTCATACCATTTTCATGGGCCATTCAACCGCTGCTCTTCAAGGATCTCATTAACGTCTGCTCGATTACTAGGTCTGAACTAAGGCCTGCCCAGAGCTGGTTACTGCGGCGAATCACATGGAATCCCTCGGAAAATGCGGCCTGTACACCAGGATGTGTGTTCTGCAATTGAGTCATGTCTTCTGTATATCTCTATGTACATTTCAGATAGTTATAGTGTCCAGCAGCAGCAAATATTGGCCAACAGTTGGATGATGCACTTGCAAGCGGTGTCAAAGACCCTGTGCGATCTGATTTAATAAATGATTGGGCAACCTGCAGCATTCTTTGATATTTTGTCCAAAGCAGACTTGTTTTTGACCTGTCGCCAGGTTCTGCCTTTTTTGTGTCGATACCTTTTTTAATTTCGATCAGTGTAGCTGACTCTACGGCACTTTTGACCGTGATCTGTTTCAATATCAGTGATGAATATAACTTTTCTGATTCATTCACTAGTGACACAAATTATGTGCTATTCTCATGTAAATTTGAAACAGTTAGGTGATTGAGACATCTGTTTATCAAGAGATGCCCACAAAAAGCTCTCTATACTAATTTCCCGGCCATCATGTGCTGGACAGTGTTTTCACCGTAGACAACTTCCATGATGTTCCGAAGTCCTACCTTCCATCAGTGTGCTGATCGCACCGGGCAGGTTTATAAATGTGTGAAAACATCCAAGCATCAATACGCTGCTTTTTAAGTGGCTACCCATGGTGCATATGTAATGATTTCTGCAGCTTTCCAATACAAAGGTTGTTCAAACGTAATAATAGGTGGAGCATAGTGGTTCATAGCGAGATTACAAATTAAGTCCAATGTAGACAAAATGCAAGACTTGTCCCCAGAGTACAAGTCTATCATAGGTAAGAAAACAATCGATGTTTGACCTGGATGTTGTAATCCTTGGTGAATAATGTGCTTCATCCCTTGCCACCCAGGGATTTCTTGTTTGAAGTTTAGCGAGAGATCCCACAGTACATCAATTTTATTATCACGGTTGCCAAGTGGTGGGAGATCTTTAAAGACAACGGTACCACGAACATGTTTCGCAAAGCGATATTCTATTATGGTAATTTTACTCTTCACTGTCAAGTCCTGATTAGTTAGGTTTCTCCTCGGAATGACCCGATCCGTCCTTTGTCCTGGTGTGAGAGCAGCTATGATCCCTATCTCGTGGAAGGTCCATCTACTATCAACTGTAAGAATATTGTGGTCGACATTGTCCGCAGTGAAAAGAAGTGTAATGTGTGGCATATTGATATCAACTGTTAACACATCTGGAGTAACTGAATCAGCTGCGTTCTTTTCAAAACGCAGAACTTCTTTATAGGAAGAACTAAATCCCAGAGCATGCAGCGTATCCACAAGGAATTGTGATCGATATAAGTGATGGACCTGCACTGCAAAGCCAAGCTGTAAAGGAGCAACAACAGTGTGTTGTCGGGCTGCCAGAATAATTGCGTGACCTATTCCTGCCACCTTCTAGTTTGAGTTTTTGCATACAAAACACCATTTAACTATCTCCGCAGGGAATCGGGTATGAAAGAAAGGGTAGATTCTAGCATCAGACATTTTTTACTTGGATACTGATCTGTAAGAGATGGAGTGGTGGACCTTATATAACTTTTAATAAGACGGGCTGCTGTTTCAATGATAGCCTTTTTCTGTGATTTCTCATCCTCTGCAAGAGTGCTGAGGTAAGATCTGAGAATATTTTAATTATTTTCCCTCATCGTCACAATATCATGGAAACCTTCTCCTTCAGCAATATAAATATTTTTGTCATACCGTTGTTTTAACTTTTCTTTGATGTAACTTCTTCCAAATGGTTGTGAATCTTTTCTTTACAGAAATTCCTTCATTTTGTCTTGTAGGTGTGAAATTATCAGTTGTTCATCGTCATTATTTTCTAGGTAAGAGCAAACTTTCTCAGGAATGCTTGCTTTTGATCTTCGTTTTTGGGTCGGCCAGGCTTATTGCGCTTCGCCCCTTGTTCATTCTGGAACTGTAGTGGTATGCGAAGCCCAGAACGAAAATGACTGCTACAAGAGTGATTGTAAACACAGTCAGCGGCGTGCAGGTCATGTCCATAATATTCTCTTCTTCCTTTAACTTAACTCGCCCGTTCATCTAAATGACTAATTACAACACTCAATAATAGTGTTCACAAATACTTCTGTCTTCACATAACATACACCAGCACTTCATGATGTAACTGTAATACCGCAGAAAAGACAATCTGTTTGTTGAAAGGACCTTCGGATACCCTGGCACTTCTCTTTGGTGGTTCAGCTTTTGTCCCTTTTTTGCTTTTAATGTATTTTGGATTGATGTACCGCTGTCTGCATTTTGAGTGTACTTTTCCTCCTGCTGAAACGAACAACTTATCTCCTTTTTACAAATTGGCTTTGTTGATTCCTTCAGCTCCCTTCTAACGAACTTGTACGATGTTTGAAGCACAACTTAAATCTTCATGGCATATAGGGCAGGTTTCTCGGTTTGCGATGTTAGCATTCATGTTAAAGCATGAAAAAACACAGATACATAAGATAAAAGATAACATTAATGCATTGTCACACTCTGTCAATTAACACAGTAAACATAAGCAATAGAAGATAAACACACCAATTAAAAAAAAACCACAATGCTGGTAAATAAACACAGGTTGGCCAACTGTAAAAGTAAAATTCTCGTACAAGATACTTTTATATACTATATGAAGTAAGACTAGGATTTCGGTGCTGGTTGACGCGGAACTAGCCCAAACGTGGGTGCAAGCTATTATATAAAAAAATAGTTTTTTATATATAATACTGAAAAGAGGAAATTCTATAGAAAAGTAGCTACTAAATGTATCGCCGCATCTCCTCTCTAATAGAAGAATTGACGAATACATTCACAAACATATTTAATGAAGGATGAGAAGGAACAAGCACAAGAGAGATATACAAGTTTAACAAATCAGTTTATTTAAATTCAAACAAGAGTGAACAATTACAAATGGTTAGACGAGATCATATCTAAAACATTCCATTATTTATCATAAGCAATTAAATCAGTTACTTTATACATTGTTATCCCAATGGGGAAGTTAGGTGTGTAACACCTTTGTTAGACCTGCATTCACCACAAGTATGGTTGTGTCTATATTATGAAAGGGTGTAACTTGTTAAAGTAGAACAAATATTCTACTACGAAGGAGCGTGTGCCTCAACACAACGACAATTTAAATTGGAAGCAATTATTAATTTAAGGTTAAGCAACAATACATAATACCACTCCTGCCTTGCGGCTACTAGACTTTATCCTAATGAGCATCTAAAAGAATAATAGTTAATAATACCTAATTCTATAAAGTCCTCGTTTAAAGAGTTACAGCGTTGGTAGTTAAATGAGCTAGCTAGCTAGAGTTAACTCTATATTGAGCTACGAGTTACAAAGGTTAAGTTCCTAGAAGAGAAACTGTAGGTTTACAAATAGTTAATGGTGAGCTGCCAGAAATCTAGTCTGTAGAGATACTATGGCCGGTCTATGCCTCATTAGTACTGTCTGGTCTTTCAATAGTATATTTAAATATCAACACAAGTCTGAACACAGACCATAACACCAGCAACCAGTTAAACATTAACTAATTCAAACGGCGCCTGAAGGGGGCTGGACAAAATAAATAATGCCCCGCGGGCCACTTTTCTGTACTAGTAGCATACCCACGAGTTGAGCACCGTAGGAAGGTACACCAATAGAAATATAAGAGACTGGTATCAGTCAAAGACCCAACTAGGTCATGGAACAAAACTCTAGATAACCTGATTTCAACCACTATTAGATATAAATATTTAAACTAGCCCGAACATGGTCATACAGTGTTGGGCGTCAGAATATTGCTCAGGCATTTAAGATTATGTTTTATGGACATAGAAAAACATGCCAGAAAAACTGACATATTAAACTAAGTCTTATGGACATAACAAAATAGCGCCAAAACTCTAACATTCAAAATTATGCCTTATGGGCATGGAAAAACAAGTCAGAACTCTGACATACAAAACTATGTTTTATGGATATATAAAAACAATCACGAAGACCCTATCTAAGATAACTAGATTAAGTACTCGTAGTCACAGACTGTCATCTGCGGCAAGGAGGAGAGACCGATGCCTCAAATATCGTGATCACTGCTTGCTTAGTCCACTGGTCCTTCGTTCACTTCAAGGCAGTTCCTCCGACGAATCGTTACAATAGAATACAAAATGTGACTCAGACTCATAATGCATGCTCTAATGCACCCTGAAGGGGTGCACGGGAGCAAATTCCATCACGTACCGACCAATTGGTCACACCGTGTGGTTTTCGGGAAATTCTCAGGCGGGTTGTCGCATTTCGCGAAGCTAACTGAAACAAACAAAAAGCATATTATTAATTAATATTATTAGGGAAAAAGAAAATTTTTGAGAACCTACTAAGAGGTTTTTAGAGTTACGTGCGGAGACACTACTCTATGGGGGGCTGTGTGAGAGCCTCCCAAACCACGTTTGTCACTTCTCGCTTATCCGAGCAGGGCTTTGGGACGTCGGTGGCACCCCCCAGGGTCGATGACGTCAAAATGTGAAGCGAGGGATGGCTGTTTTATACAAGATGCACTGACGTATTAGGAAACGGATGCCCACCAGGAAAATGGGAGGTGGTGACTTTCCAGAATTGAGCAGGAAGACAACTAGTGCTAGGAGACGCCGCTGAGCCCAACATAGAGAAACGACTCGTCATTTTTGTTTGGTTTTTCAAGTGTTCAAGATGTCCTTGTGTTGAAGCTCCAGGAAGTGTTTGAACAGTCAGCTGGGGCACTTTCCTCAAGTTTGGGTGTTTACAGCAACACGATTTCACTGTGTGTTTATATTTGCCACACATTATTAGGATTTATTAGTTCTTGCATTTATATTTATATATAATATATATTATATTTATATATAATATATATTATATTTATATATAATACACATATATATATTTATATATATAAGGTATTTTGAGTGTACGTGCTAACGGGTAGTTAGCACGTTACATAAAGAACAAAAAATCGAAAAAAAATGTAAGTCCGACTAAGTAAATGCACAATTGGCTGTATATAATTGCGTATTGCTGCAAAGTTATTTTAAACCCTCTAAATGTATTCTAAGACTCTTAACAACATAGGGGTGAACACCAACTTTACTTTTATAGGATGAAAATTGTAGGAGTTAGGTATTTAACGACCATCTTGGACGCCATCTTGAAAATTGGGTCTTTCCGGTGGTCAAACTTTGGTAAACTTTTATTATATTACTCAGCACACCTGATACTAAAACAAACCGTTGAGAAACATTTTGTAGCAATTTTTTGAGGGTCAACCCGTATTTTCAGCCGACTATACCTTATATAACTGAAAATTTGTTTATAGGTGCAAACTACTGCAATAACATTAACAAAATTTAGTGTTTTAGTCATAATTTTTTGGGGTTGGGGGGGGGGGATAGATAATTGTTATGCTTTTAAAATGGCAGAAAGCATTGCGTTTTTCTTATTAAAAAATTAGCGTGTTTTAGCTAGAGGTGCTAAACTAAAATTTGAAAATAGAAAACAACTCACGAAAGCTGTAACATTTATTGAAATTAATATTTGGTTCGAATTATTTGCTGTTTATAGATATAATTCACATATATGGTTAAAAATGACACCAAAACACGATATTTCAACCCAATACCTTTGGTATAGCCCACCATTATTATAGTGCAGTGGTTCTTAATCTTTTATTGGGACACGGACCCCTTTGAGAATCTGAAAAAAGCCATGGATTCCCTTCCCTTAAAAATGCACGTAAATACACACACACATTTATATATATCGGAGCATAAGTTGACTTCAATAGAGTTAAGCAGTGTTTCCAGGTGTCTGAAGATATCAGACTTCTGGGAAATTGACGAGACTTTCACTCTCAACTCTGCACAAGCACTTCCTCCAGTATTGGAAAGTTCACATAGCTATCCGTTTCCACTCTCCTTTTCTAGAGTGCCAACTTTGACAAAAAAGCTTGCAATTTTTCAGCATCATCCATAATGATGATATCAGGGCCTTGAATAGAAAGATTTACCTCCTTTATGTGGCCAAAAATATCTGCCATGTAAGCCAAGCCATAAATAAAATCCACCCTGTCAAAATGTTGTGAGAGTAGTCTTTACTTTTCTCTCAAAAAAAGTGAAACTTTTGCCTTAAGTTCAATCAAATGCTTCAATACTTGTCCTCTGGAAAGTCAGCGAGCTTCTGTGTGGTGCACCAGAACTTCATATTTTGCTCCCATATCTTGACACAACTTCTTGAAAAGGAGGTGATTCAAGGCCCTGGCTTTGATGAAGTTGACGACTTTAACAGCAGTAGACAGGACCTCCTTAAAGATAAGTGGCAGAGTCTTTTACGTCAATGCATGCCGATGTAGAAAGCAATGATTAACGATGATGTGTGGAGATTCATTATTTACCAAACCAGCAAAACCAGATGTTTTGCCAATCATGGCTGGCGCCCCCCATCAGTGCACAGAGTACCAAGATTTTTTTTCCAATCGAAGTTTTGTTTGGCAAAGAAACTTTTCACCATTTCGAAGACGTCAATAGTCTTTGTAGTTTCCATAAGGGTTTCACAAAATATAAATTCTTCTTTGATGGCGTCAACGTGCACATAGTGGAGGAACACCAGCAACTGACTACACTGAGAGACGTCAGTAGTTTCATCCAACTGCATGCTGAAGAGAAATGGCGTTTCTTCCAGTTCTTCCATGACCTGGTTTAGAATATTTAAAGACATGTCAACGATTTTGGAGTGGATGACGTCATTTGAAAGAGGAACTGTTTGAATTTTCTTCCTTTGATCTAAGCCACAAACAATCTCCACCATCCATCTCCAGGGCACACAGTCTCTGGAAAATTGTGTGTGGCTTCTTTTGCTCGGCAATGGGATAATCAATCTTATAGGATGCTTCAAGACAAAGTTTTTTTTATGGGGCAGAGCCAAGTTTTGGTAAAGTTCCAGACTTTTCAAACCGAACCTCCTTCTCACTAAAAAATATCCGCAGAGTCCGATGTATTTGCTGGATGGCCAGACGTAAGGTGATCCTTAAGTTTAGTCGGTTTCATGCTACCATTGGCAAGAACCTTTCCACACAAGAAGCACTGTGGGTTTGTTTTCCCATCACGTACGGTGTTGAAAGTAAATCCAATTGAGACATAAGCTTCATCGTACTTTCTTTTCTTTGACATGTTCAACTTAAGCTAGACCTGCAATAAAATGAAATAACAAGCACTATGAAAGCAGTAGCTATTGAACTGTTGAGACACTTAATTTGTTAGGCAAAACAATATAACTATTGTACACATTTCTAGCAAACATCCAATATAAATATAAACTGTATATGTTGAAGTTGGTAGTTCTGTTCTAAAATCAATATGGGAAGGGTTTCTATTGTCATTTGTTCTATGTTTCATCGAACATTTGATGAAAAGCCGCAGCCGCTACTTGACTGTTTTGTAAGCGGCGCCATATTAATTAAAAAGTGTAGTTTGTTGATCAGGTTCTGTACTTATTTATTTTCTTGCGTTTCTCGTGTTATATCATTCATACAATGTTGAGAACCAATTATTTAACTAAATATTTTACTAGTATTTTATTTTGTGTGTATTAACAAATTAAAGGACTGTGAGCTATACCCGTGACAAATATATCAGTTATACAAGTAAAGTAATTAGACTGGTACAAAATATCGATACAGCAACAAACTGCGACCGTGACAAAATATCGTTCCGGAAAAAAACATCGAAAATGACTCTCACTCGTGCTAGACGACACATTACACCACACATATATTTTCAATTGTTATGAGCCATTTTTCGCAAATATATATATTGCTTCAAGTAAAGTTCCATGAGTATTTATATTTAGCCATTGATCATCATGCATCGATTAACGAAATAACTAACCAAATATATGCCCTGGAAAAGTACAGAAATAGGCAACTTGCCAAGAAACAACTCTTTTCTAAAGTTTAGATCTATGAGAAAGCTTTAAAAGATTGAATTGAAATTAATTTTTTAAATATTTTTCTTAGTTACAAAATTTTAATAATTAAATCAATATACACGAACTCATATCTTTTCTTTTTCACGTCAATCATTCATTATTATGCACTTTTTTTTCATATTTTTGTTAAATTACTATCCAAAATTAACTTTTTATTTTCATATACCGGATGAAAACGTGCTAAAAAGAAGTTTTAACATTTTGAACTCGAGCTACTTGTTTACAGTTAAAGCGTATTACTGCATCAGCATTTCACGTTCGAATACTCTTAACAGGATATTGTCTAAACCTTAGATCGTCTGACTTCCGTGGCAAGTTGAGACGCGATTCATAGAGAAATCTCTTGAAGAAAACTGACCAACCCAAGCTCATTCAAGGAAACATGGACACATTTGTGACGTTTCACTGGTGTCATATTTGTTTTAGTCATGTTTAACGACCTGTGAGGGCGGCACTGTCTACTATGCCAAAACCTTGCGCTGCTCCATAACATGCCAATATACGATCCTGTCTGTACAGAAACCTTATAATAGTGTGACCTATCTAGATGGTTGGACAAATTAAGGTCACACAAATAAAAATTTGTAATATGTTTAGAATGAAATAAACGGTAATAGGTTTCATTACTCCTAAATTATCTCATAATGATTCCAGAATACCAAACTTTTTCTCGCGATATTAGAGTTAATTTATAATAATAACCGAAAACCTCGTTGGATTTATAGAAAACATCAACTTCTGAATTTACTTATTTTGGTTCAAACCTTAAATAATAATTGGAACAAAATATGTAAATAGAACTAAATTTTATTCTTTGAAAAAGAAAATTTAATTTCTGATATGTATGCGCTTTGATTATGCCATTGAACAACTATCAGCATCTGTGGGAACGTGGACTTAATGTCAGGCTAATTCATTCTGATTTGTCGGTGATGGGGAGGTTTGGACTCTATTCCCGGCTGAGTGTATGCCTAGTGAGGTCTCCTCCCCTTGCCCCATATGTTTCCCACTCGCCCTCCACGCACACTTTCCTAATTCCGAATCATTTTCTTCTTCGCTAAAGCTGTCCTACTGGATAAAGTCTTGACTCAGAATCATCGCTGCTAGATTCCATCAATTTTTTCTTAGTAAAGAGGTTTCCCGTAGAACTGGATTTGCGGCGAACTCTACATCGTCACTTTTCTTTCTTTTTAGCTGTGATCCTTTAAACACTTTTGTCAAGGTTGGTTTTGTAAGGTGATGAGGTGATAACACCACCACTACCACTACCACTTCTTG
Organism: Timema genevievae; assembly: GCA_902155825.1. Taxonomy (NCBI): domain Eukaryota; kingdom Metazoa; phylum Arthropoda; class Insecta; order Phasmatodea; family Timematidae; genus Timema; species Timema genevievae. The sequence goes on along the minus strand of CABFWO010000792.1, from coordinate 176,018 downwards.
GACCTTGATTGGCTGTTGACATTGCTGGAAGCGGATGAATGTCACGTGGTGATACTGTAGTATTATTATTATTATTATTAGCACCGCGTCTTACTACCCGTTCGGGTTATACGCACTTACGCTAATGTGCAATGGTAGGGTTGGTGATTGTGAGATGAAATGGAGGACCTACAGTTTAACGTGGGATCCGAACCACGGTGGAGGCCTGGCATTCTACACATTCACAAGATGTGATTAATACACATCTTGTCAGAGGTGAAGGAAGGGTTTGGTAATCAGATAAATCTGTGCCTGGACCGAGATACTGTAGTACTTTTAGGTCCTGAAGTAAGGCGGTGATCAATTGTTGGTCAGGAGCACTTGAAGGCCCTACCTTAGGGCTGTCATTAGTTGTTGGTTCTAGCCATTTTGATTTGCAATAGCATTAGGATTAGGAGTTGTCTCTTGATTACGGTGAAAGACGAAGTCATAATCTTGAAAGCTGTCTATATTTAAATACAATAAACTAGTCTTTCGGAATGCATTGACTGATATTTCCATGGCTTCTGCTTGGTTGTAAGCAGCACAGAACAGCTTTTCAACCAGAAATGGTGTTAATACACGATTAGGGTTATTTCTTAAAAAATAATCTATTTCCTTAGTATAGTTTATGTTTAGGGGCTTCATGAAGCCAACATCAAGAGGTGGCATTTTATGAGTTCTGTGAGGAGGCAAACATATTATGTGGACGTGATTGTCTCTTGCCTTATTGATTATATCAACACTTTTGAGAATAGTGTCCATCAATAACCAGCAAGACAGGGTCCTCAGATGAAGGTTTCGTAAATTGAACAAAGTTATCAAACCACATGGCAAATAGAACAGCTTGGATACACCCTAAGGGGGGGAGGGGGGGGAGGCATCCCGACATAGCTCCATCCATTCGTTCTATTTTAATGTTTTTCTAGGCCACACTATAAGAGGATGGATGAAAGATCCTACCGCATTCATGCATGTTACAACAACTATTAGGGAACTTCTTTCTGCAGNCCCCCTTTACTCACAACACCTTTTCAGATTTATGCCGAACTACATTCACCCCTGCCTCATCGACAAAGTATGATGTTGACCTTTTACCTTAATAAATTCCTATCTGTAAAGTTCAAAAAATGTATTTACATTTTGTTGGTTAAATTCTTTTATTCGGGCATTAGAGATACCTTGAGAAACCCTAAGTGAGAATTGTGGGTACGTTTCATAAAAAAGCCAGCAGCCACTTTTTCCTTACTGAGTTTTTTTTTCTTTCAGAGTACGGGTGCTTGACACCACTTCGAATTGCTGGTTCAAACGACGTTCTTTTTATGTTACCCCTTCTCAACCCGTATAAACGTGCATCCGTTTCAACACAATATGTGACAAGCTCATCTTATAACTCCTTACTTAACACAGGCTCTCCACTTAATGGAACTGCCACTAAATCCTCAGCATTAAAATCACGATTTTTCACGTATCTCTCCAAGGTGCCCCTCGGTACTCCAAGTTACCTGGCTGGACAGCATTCACTGCCAGAACCATGTCCCATTTCTTCCTCTTTGGCCTCGGTCCACCTTCCATTTGGAAAAATACATTGCCTTATAGGTTTCCTCTTCGCAAGCAACCATCAATAATTACTATGCATTTATTGTTAAAGTCAAAACACGAAGAATGCTTGCTGTCATATTGCAAAGCTGTACCATATATACATATTTACAATGTAACCACCCCATAATTGGTCAATAGCCTATTCATCTGTTAGTGACAAATTCTACAAAGAATAATACATAGGCTTGTTTGATCTTACATGTTATTGTACATAAAAGTCTAGTCATTATGTGTTATATAAAAAGTGAAATTAAATGTATAGACATACGGTAATATATCAAATGCATTACCATATTCAACAAAAATATTTAAATGCAATAAAAAGTTAACATAACACTATGTTATAACTTAATATTAATTTACCAGCAGTAGCTCCTAATATGAGACCCACTTTAATTAGAAGACACTTTGGGTCTCATATTAGGAGATAGTCAATATGTGAACAAGGTCTGGGTTTTTTTTAGGTTAGACCAGACATAGGAGATAATTTAACAGACATGCGTTGAATTCTTCTCTAAATTGTTATTCACGATATACTAAAGTTAAAACTAATTTAACTCACCTTAGTATAAAAATTAGTCTGTGATAAAAGCTCCTCGAAAACTTGCTTGAAAACAAACCAAGAAAACCTTAACCACACGCGTAGAAAATGTATCTGGACAATGGCAACAGCACATATGCAGTAAAGCATGGTGAGCATCAAGTTCCAATAGTCGTTGCTAGAGCACAGGGGTCTCATATTTGGTACTTTTACCTCATATAATACGATTATTACACGATAACTATGAATGTACAAAATTTAATTGATGTTCATTGAGATTTTAGTATTTTCTTAAACATGTGGGCTTACCTTGAAAATACTTTTCATTGCTTTTATTCCAATTCAACTTCTTCGGTGGCCTTATTATCTAAGGCCTGACTCTAGTGTTGGACTCGACTGCCGATAAAAGGGAGATAGGATGGTTTTTCCACTCTCCCTCCAAGCAATTGTAGCCGTATTCATCCCTAACTCATAAGCGTAATTAGTACATGCCCGTATAACCTGAACCGGTGGTAAGAAAGGTGCTAAATATGTGTATATATATATATATACACACACACATCATACATACATACATACATACATACATACATACATACATACATACATACATACATACATACATACATACATACATACATACATTCTAACTCCAACCATATTTGGTTAACTAGTTGGCTCTTTCAGAACTTTTCAATTTTTTTGCGAATGTGTATTTTTATAGTGCTGTTAACATAAAGCTTATAAGGGCCGGTCTAATGACTTCTGGATAAATATTTATATCTGGTAGATGTTAAAAGTGCGTCTTATGACCGCCAGATAGCACTTATCTGCCAGATAAAATGTATGTATCCATTAAATTTTTATCGAGAGGTTTGAGTACCTGATAACTTCTATCTGAAAGTTAAAATGGTTGTTGCCATAGTGACGCGTTGTTTTTCATGATGTTTACTTTAGCCTATCAGAATCTGTTTTTAGGTTAAAATCTTGGTTAACGTGTTTAGTAGACACAAGCTTAGGCTCTAACTATATATAAAGTTAGAATAATCATACTTAGCACCGCGTCTTACTATCCGTTCGGGTTATATGCTTATACATTTAGAACATTTATTTCGCACCTTTATAAAAACCGACAAGCTATTTGTAGAGCTATAGTTATATTAGAACAAAATATTTAATTATGAGTACAATAAATGAAATTTTGTAAACGTACCGAACTATTGCCCACATTTTGGCAGACACCGAAATTACTACTTGCAAGACAACTTAGCTTCTGCGCCTCGTGACGCCATCTGTTTCCTCGCACTCGTTTAGCCGCCATTATTTAACAAATGTTAAGCGTTGTAGCTACTAGCCAGGTTGTACGCATGCGCGCCCCAGTAGAAACAGTACCAACCTTGCGTTTTCTGCATAAAAAGATATTTATCCTACAGATAACTATCCAGCAGATAAATTCAGTTAATAAGACACGTAAAATATTAAAGTGGATGATAACCTTTATCTGGTAGCTAAATTTAACCTCCCGATAGCAATATTTATCCGGTAGTCATAAGACCGGCCCTAAATGGCTTAATCTAAGACGTAGAGATGGGAAGGGTAGTTTAGAGGAAACACACTCCACATTAGCATGGAGAGAAGATGATAAAATAACGGTAATAAATTACATGTGAAAAACACCCCTATTACACCCGGCTGAGTTTCGAACCTCTATCTACCCCTTACCAAAAATATAATCCATCATTTTGCCCCAAAATCTAACAAAACGTTACACATGTTTTCAAATTAATTATCTAGCATAAAAAAAGTTCTTGGCTTGGCCCGTAGGAACAAAATAAGTATATTTACTATCCAACGTAGGTGTATGTGTGTAAAGAGTCTAGTAAAAATCAGTAAAAAAGAAGTTTATTGTTTTTGTCAATTTTGGACATGTTTTCATATATTGTGCCATCGGGGCAATGGATATTCCCGGAGGGTAAGAAGTTATTTAGGTTTAGTTAGTTGTAAGACTAGGATAAGATTAGAATAGGATAGGATAGGGAAGGGAGGGTAATAGGAATGGGTAGGTTAGGAGAAACAGGGAAGATAAGTAAGGAAGTGGTTCGCACTTAAGTGTAGGTGGAGCATCAACTTCGGTAAGGGCGCCTCCCCAGGTGGCGGATAGGAGGATGCTCGCCTCTGCTGGGCGCACCGTCGGACTGGGATGATAATTCAGGTCTGATGGGGTAACCACCGGAGGAGAGTACCGGGGAAGTAATGTACCCAGGGCGGACCAACTGGTGAATGAAATTGTATCTCGGAAATAGGTACTATAGGAGCTAAAACCTGTTTAGATTAAATAAAATTGGATAATGTATAATAGTAGGAAATGTTCTGATACTATGTAAATAAGGCCTGGATTTAAAATTGTAAGATGCCAGGCCAAATTAGATTGGTAAAAAAAAAAATATCCCGAAGAGTACTAACAAAGTATTATTATTGAAATTGGTGATAATTAAATCTTTGATAAGATAACAGTTTTACAGTAATTATTTTTAATCTATTAATTTAAACTAAAGTGAAATTAACAACTAAACAGAGATACATTGTCCGATGATGGCTATATACAGGTCTCTCTTCTTTGTTAACTGACTTCCACTTTTAACTGATTATTACTTTCCTCTCCTGTCCCATTTTTGGAGATTTTATAGTAATGTTTTCTTTTAATTTCCCCTTATTATACCAAGAACAAAATATATTGCTATAGAAGCTTTTGGAAGGTGACATAATATTGAAATTGGGGAACTTTGCAATAGTTTTACAACGTTGGTCAACATGATGTTCTCTTAATCTTGCTTCTAGAAGATTCCAGTTGAGATGTTCACCCTTTTTTACTAGATATTTTGTGGACATTCTACTGTAAAGCCCTTTGAATACAATTTGACCTAGTCTTTAACCCTATTTGATCATATGATGATATGAAATATTCCTTACTATGAACATTATAGTTAATACCTTTTTTGTTTTATTAGTACCGCGTCTTACTACCTGTTCGGGCTATCCGCCTATGTACTAATTACATTAATGTGTTAGGTATTAGGGGGGCTTTAATTTTGAGGAAGTGCACTCGCATTTGCGTTGAGGGAGAGTGGAAACCTCTTTAGGGAAAACAACCCTCAGTGCACCCTAACAGGATTGAACCTCGATCTCCCCACCTTCAGCAGTATAGTCTAACACGAGAGTAGCGCGTTAGACCACGCGGCCACCGGAGCGGGTTATAGTTAATACTATTACAAGTATACATCATATATTTATTTATTTTATATATATATATGTATATATATATATATATATGTATATATATGTATATATATATATAATATATTTTGTAGTAATGTGTCGTGAGTGTGACAAGTTTTGAAAATTGGTAAATAGGTGCAAACTACTGTAATAACATACACTTTTTATTCAAAGACATAGGTAGGGAAGGGGGGAGTCGAGAAAGATAACTGGGGGCCCCGCAAACGAAGTTTTCCCAGGGCCCTAGTCGGAGGAGGCAGGTAGCCAGTGAGTTCTGTGGCACGTTAACACGAGTCTGTTGATGCGCAACTGAGGATGGCTCAACTCCGCCAGTCCCAGTATTGATTGGAAACGGGCCGGTCGGGTCCAAGTTCACACGGTACCACCTCCCTTGCTTTCTCCGTGTAACCCGAACACACGTAGTCTTACCTTGACCGATTACACTATGGCCGTATCCCATCCCATGAACTGCACCTTAGTGTAATCCAGGGGTAGACAACGCGGCTCCCGCGGGTGCCATGGCACCCTTTTGACATATTTTAGGCGACTTCCTTATATTTTGTAATTTTATACATTTTTTTTGTTAAATAGTTTTGTTTGATAAATAACAGGCTGGTTGTCGAGTATTATTTGAAATTAAACTTCTCTGTTATATATTCATCGTTAGTCCTCAATTTATTATTCCATTAATATCTTCATAAATAAGCTTTTTAATAATGAGCCCACTTTATAACATTCCTCAAAATGGGAGGCTCAAATATTTAAATCTGAAGAGTGATAATGTAACATTAGCGTGTACTGCGTGTTACTACCCACTCCTAAAGAAGCTAATATTCAGAGACATTCTGCAATATAAATACTACCCAACCCTAAAGAAGCTAATATTCATAGACACCCTGCAATAGAAATACTACCCCCAACATCACAATCTTACTATGTCAAATATAGGTGTTCTACTCACGCTAATGTCTGCCGGAGTAGAGCAACTTGCAAGTCCAGCCTGTTCACCACGAATGCTAGAATGGAGAGAAGTCCAAAACACGCTTCAAATTGTGCAGCACCCTGATGTTACAACGAAGTGAGCTTGTAATGCTCTGATTGGCCCGTGCTGTACTAAGACAAGACCACTCATGTTGTTGGACACGTTGCATAGTTCTACCTCTGCGCGTCCGGCGTCTTGGAGTTAATGTTATGAAAAATGAATCGAATGCGACGGTTGAATTCTAGATAAACAAGAACCTGGTGTATGTGATGTCAACGATGCAGCCATCTAACATGATGTTTGCGAATGACGTAATAACAAAGGACAACTCCCTCCTTCCTTCCTTGCAACTGGACCTATATAACGACGGCACAAAGAAGATATCAACGACCATTTACTATAATCACTTCCACAAGAAGTCCTCTTCAGGACTAGGACAGTATCTAGCCAGGATGGCTAGTAATAATACATTTGTTTGTATTTAAAACTTCATATTGCTGCGATCGGTTTTGATTTTATTAAATACTTTGATTTAGTTTGTAATGGAAATCTCTCAGTGTAGGCATCGTTAATGTTTTGATAAAAAACTTTTAAGTTAAAAGTTAATTTTGCTATGGAGCACTTAATGTTTCCTGTCACCGCATGGGCGCTAGAATCTTTTTATTTTCTTGGTACAAATAGGTAGCCACATTTCTTGGTTCTTTTTATGTTGGCAATATTTAGGTAAAATATTTAAAAAAAATTGCTTTTGTGATTATCAGTCATAATTTAAATTCTTTAAATTAACGTTTCTTTTATTAATTATTTTGTAGACTTCTTTTCTATGAAGTTAATATTAAAGTAACTTAGTTTTGATTACTATAGTTTGACTTTAATATTCGTAGATTCATTTAGGCAAAATTTATAAATTTTCTGACGTAACTTTGTTTGTCTATTTAGAAATTTAAATGTGGGAATCTCAGTTAATTCTTTAAAAAGTGACGAGGTTAAATGGTCCCACGAAGGTTTGAGTTTACTCGGGAAGTCAAACCTTTGTGCTTTACGTAAATATCTGGTGCGATATTTACTTAAAATTAAAATTCTTAAATTTAAAACTGTTTTGTCTGTATTCACAGGTGTGAATCAGACGCATTGTAAACCATTTAAAAGAGGCTCATTAATCTCTTTACGATCTTGTAAAATATTTTGGAGTACAAACTTTAAGTAAATATCTTGTGCGATATTTAAATTTAAATATAGTCCCTAAATTTAAAACTGTTTTGTCTGTATTCACGGGTGTGAATCAGACGCGTTGTAAATCATTTCAAAGAGGCTCTTTAAGCTTTTTGAAATCTTTGTAATATTTAAAATTTAAACTTTTGATAATAATTTTGTTTGATCTTAATTCACTGTGGTGAATTAGAAGCTTTAAGATCATAAAGAAAGTTTTCTTTAAATAATAGCAACAATTGTGTTTATTTCATTGGTCTCTTCTAGACAAATAAATATAATAATATGATTTATTTGTTTTCCAACACACTTCAGTTTGACATATAAGACCATGCAACTTGTTTTAACACTGTTTGTTACTGTGAATAAATAATTCAAATATTTCTTTAACCTCCAACTGTTTTACTATTTCTAAATTTTGCATATGTTTCACCTTTCATATTATAATTCCCTTAGTTGTCACCCCTCTCCTTTTTAGTGTATTGTGGCCGTAACTAAATAGAGTGAGAGTGGGGTGGTACAATAATATTATAGTTTATGTTTTGTTTATTACATTTAAAATATGTATATTCTCAACTTGTCACTAATAAATACATAAATAAAAGGTGAAAATTCCAATATAAAAATCGACATTCTTTCTTGGCGCCCCCAGAGTAAAACATATTTTGGGAAATAGCTCTTCATGCTTAAAAGGTTGCCGACCACTGGTGTCATCTATCAAGATAGGACCTTTCAAATTAAACGGACTGTTTGTAGATTGTATTCCTTCTTACACGTGTCCTGAGTTCGAATAGCAGCAGGGGCGTATGATGGATCTAATATCTGGGCGTTTTTCTTCCTCATTTCTCCCCAGAAAGTACTAAAAAAAAATACAATAAAAAAGCATGAATAATATATATTACTAATTTTAATTAGCTAATCTCTGACAAGATGTGTATTAATCACAACTTGTGAATGTGAGGAATGCCAGGCCTCCACCGTGGTTCGGATCCCACGTTAAACTGTAGGTCCTCCATTTCATCTCACAATCACCCTACCATTGCACATTAGCGTAAGTGTGAACGGGTAGTCAGACGCGGTGCTAATAATAATAATAATAATAATAATAATAATAATAATAATAATAATAATAATAATAATAATAATAATAATATAATAATAACAATAATAATAATAATAAATACAATTATTTCAAGTTGAAGTAATGCACAAAAACGCCGGAAGTACGCAGCTTTAAATACAAACGTGTAAAACAAGTTGCATAAAATTAGGCGGGCAGAAGTGCTGTTCGCGGGCAACGTATCCGAAGGAGCCTAGCGCGTCAAATGCAACTGACGGGAACATTGTGGCAAGGGAGGGAGTTTTGAACACCTGCTGTGATGTGCCCGAGCCTAACCTTCGGCTTTCGACCTTTCTTGGTCTTTTATTTTATTACTTCCATCACCCATACCACCCCCAACCCCCTTCTTCCAACTTCGAAGTGGAAATTTGCGTCGAATGAAGAATATATTGGTTTACTGATTGTACCGTAAAGTTATACAGTTATATTGTTTGTCAACATTTTACAGAAACTGCTGCTAAACGATGCAAGCTACGCAATAATTATTGTTACAAACATTACTGAAAATAAATCTCATATTGAATATACATACAGCAGTAGGATTGTGTGTGTATATATTATGTGTACTTGTGTGCTAAAGGAGTAATTATTATGGTTAACGGGGGTCTTGTATGAAATCTATTGATTCTGTTAGGAAAGACCGTTACTAAAACTATTTTCATATATTCATACATAAAGTCATGTGATCTTCAGTTGTCACTTTTGATAATACACTAAAATGTTATCAATGTTGACCGTAAAGTCGTAAACTAATGTTTGTATATTTTTCTAAATCGTTCTTCTTGCCAGATTCCTACTATATTTATCGTATTAATTAATTTACACCGCGTCTTACTACCCTTTCGGGTTATACGCTTAATTACAAATTACAATATTGGGTTAGGAATGGGGAAGGTTGAATTTATAGGAAGTGAACCCGCATTTTCGTGGAAGGAGAGTGGAAAACCATTTAGGGAAACCCCCAACTCCATTTCACTCGACCGAGATTCGATCCTCGATCTCCCAATTCTCAGCAGTCTAGCTCAACATGAAACTAGTGCATTAGGTAACTACGCCACCTAAGCGGCTAGTTATGCATTACATTCTCATGTTGGCTAGGTGAGTTTAAGGATCATTTAATTTGGGATTAATAATGAAAGCTTTATTTGGAGAAAAATTTTGTGGAAAGACGTGTCGTGCAGCGAAAGTTCTCCAATAGAATCTATGGGTAAAGAGACAGACATCTCGACGCCACACGTCGCGACGCATGCCACTACCTATTTCAGGGGTCGGCACGCAATCGTGACTTAACCCTTCTGTTTCTATAATTTGATAAATATAGTTGTAAAATAATATAGATTGAACAAACATGTCTGCTTGGATGGTATTCCTTGGAGTGATTGTGTAAATATAGAAGATAAGGACAGGAATTTAAACCCGTAAATCCGAAAGAGGAGAGTGTCTGGGTGTCATTTTCCTATATTTTCACAGTATTGGGGGAATTTTATTTGTTTTCAGGGGTAGTAAGTAGTCTACAGGTCACAGTCGTGAACAATTATCCTCTTTGTACGAGTTTAAATAACAAGATCTCTTGCTAGACATGAAATTTACCTTTTTTAAGAAAGTTACAATATTAAAACATTTTACTTTTATTAAAGATGAAGACTGTTTTTAAGGTTTTGAATTATTTTTACTCTCTCATTTACAAATAAAGTATTGTAATCGTGAACAATTTTGGCTTTGAGATTATGATGAAATTTTACGTTGTCTCTCTGTCCGTCCGTATTTCGGATGATATCTTAAACGGTTTATTTAAATTTTATATCTATAAGCTTTAAAGCTATATATCGGACTTTTTTTTTTATGATTTTGGCTCTCTTCCTTAAATTAAGGATAGTTTACTGATGATTGATTTTTGAAAATTATATATATTTTTTAATTAGCTCTAATTATTTTTCTAAAAATGGGTACATTTGAAACAAATTCACATGATAAATTATAGTTTATGTTTATTTTTTTGTAGTAAACTTGTTATTTAAGGGTAGTGTAGGGCCTACTTATGACAAATTTTATAAAATTTAAAATTATTTGAAAATTACCTCTAAAATTTTTGTTCAAAATGGTTATCTGGAAATCCTTGATAAATAATAGTATATTTTTATTTTTACAGATACAAATAATTTGAGGGTAGTTTACAAAGAACTGATTTTTTGAAGATTTGAAACATTTTAAAAATTGACCAAAACTATTTTTCTAATTCTTTTAATGATGAGTGTTTATTTTGTTTAATAAGATAAAATGTTGTTCTGAGGAAAACTTACTTAAGGGTAGTTAACTGAAAAACTATTTATGATAATTTTGTTCCAAGATACAACACACTATATTATAAAGTTGGTAAGATTGGGTCGTACAATTTATTTTCAGTTGAGGTTTGGTACAATTTTATTTTTATTTTATGTTTCTTTCGGGCGGGGGAGTGTAGATCTGATATTAGGTGTGGTATATTTTGGTAGTTGTATAGTTAGACTTTCCCGCCCTCCATCCCTTTTATTCTATTAACTTTGTTCTTGTCATATCGTCCTAGATTTATGGTAATTTCCATTTTGATGATGGTTTGCTATGGACCACGCCAACCGCCGTGTCATCCACACAGCTTCTGGCTTTCCCATTGGTTGATATCCTGTTGTTGCTTCCAATGATACTGCTTTATTTACCTTACCTAAAAATAAACGCTAAGAGTAATAAAGGACCCGCTTCAGTGGCCACATGGTCTAACGCGCTACTCTCGCAGTGGACTAGACTGCCGATGACGGGGAGGTTGAGGTTAGAATCTGGGTGTACTGAGGGTGGTTTTTCCCTAAAAAAAAAAATTACTACCCATCTACGCAAGTACGGGTACACTTCCTATAAATATAATCTTCCCAATCCTTAAAACCATTAGCGTAATTAGTACATAAGCGTATAACCCGAACAGATAGTAAGTAAGACGCGGTCATAAAAAGTAATAAGGGTCCGGCATCTGAGCTCACTCGTTTGAATCCTGACATGGCCGAAAAATGTATCATTAATTAAATCGGGGCTTCAATTTTACAGGGATGAATTGACGATTGGGGTATTCTTTTGAATTTCTTTAAAATTCGCTTTTTGTTTGGTGTATTTTAAATAAGGTGCTAGAATAATCGTGCATTGATTCCTAAACACAAGAAAACAAGTGTGTTCATAACGTTACTGGGTGGAGCTATCTGGAAGTAGGAGAACAAACAGGGGAGGGGTAAAATACAAATAAAACTACAATTTGTGTTCTGACCCCTATATTAAACTACATAGTTCGATTTCTACGCCCCTATAGCGGTAACCTTTCGTTTCGCGGGTATTTATGTTTTATTGATCAACCGGAATATGTGGATTTTTGGCTTTTTCAGAATGTAAGTTGCGAATCGCTTGAAAGGTTTGTGAAACGCGCAGCCATGTACGGAATCCACTTGAGATTAACATGCTCTTTGACAGACAAGTCCAGATGAGTAATCGAGTCAGGCATCGAAGGCGAGGTGTTTGCATGCTCGACCGTGGCATACCATATCACAGAGAACGCAATGGAAACTTTCACCACGACACAAATGACTATAATTCTTATTCGAAACTTGGTACAAAAGTAACTTATGTAAATATTCAATAAGTACACTCACAAAATAACACAATGCACTTTTTTTTAGCCCCGTAGCTTACCACCCGCACGGGCTATACGCATGCGTAGTAATTAGGCTAACGTGTTAGTGATGAGTAAGGTTGAATTTAGAGTAAGTGTACATGTATTTGTGTGAAAAGAGAGTGGAAAACTATTTAGGAAAAACTACCTTTATTGCACCCAACCGGGATTTGAACCCCGATTTCCTCGTCATTGGCAGTTCAGTTTATGGTGAAAGTAACGCCTCAGATTATTCGTACACCAAAAAGTGTTCACTATAGCATTACTAGTATCTTTAAAGGGTATCCAAGTTCATTTTATGAACATAATGATTAAATCAGCAGAAGACTTACAAACTAGCTTAATTCTAAAACTGACACAACAGCCAGTCCTCCGGTCGTTAATTCACTCCTGTGAAAAATAAATCCCCAATTTCACTAATGATAAGAAAATTCGACCATACAGGGATTCGAACTGGGCTCATTGGGTAAACGTGCAACTGACTCTTAACGTGTATTTTTAGTTAAGGTAAATAGTATCCATTTATCTAGCGTAGCTTATCTAGCTAACGTCTGGCCAACCAAAATGAGGAGTCTAATACAGCGGAATCGATGAGAAAACTCGATCTATTCCAGATATTGGCGTCTTATGATTGTCCCACGTTTGTGCGTCTTATGATTATCCCACGTTTGTGCGTCTTATGGTTTTCCACGTTTATACGTCTTATGATTGTCCCACGTTTGTGCGTCTTATGATTATCCCACGTTTGTGCGTCTTATGGTTTCCCACGTTTGTGCGTCTTATGATTGTCCCACGTTTGTGCGTCTTATGGTTTCCCACGTTTGTGCGTCTTATGATTATCCCACGTTTGTGCGTCTTATGGTTTCCCACGTTTGTGCGTCTTATGATTTACCACGTTTGTGCGTCTCCACGTTTGTGCGTCTCCACGTTTGTGCGTCTTATGGTTTCCCGAGTTTGACGTCTTATGGTTTCCCACGTTTGTTTTGTGCGTCTTATGGTTTCCCACGTTTGACGTCTTATGGTTTCCCACGTTTGTGCGTCTTATGGTTTCCCCACGTTTGACGTCTTATGGTTTCCCGCGTTTGACTTCTTATGGTTTCCCACGTTTGGGCGTCTTATAGTTTCCCACGTTTGACTTCTTATGGTTACCCACATTTTGTGTTTGTGAGTGTACTTGTACATCTATTATATACCAAGCTTCGTTCGTGCTAACCTCACCACATGCGATCCTTTTCAACACGCTATTGACTTGCGCAGTCTTCTAATGAAGAATTGAAATAAAAACCAGCTATCTCTACATTTCATATTGCTTTGATATGGGGTACGGTTAGTTATCGAGGTGTTGTGCTTCGGACCAAAACCCTTTGGTTCAAATCTCGGCGTGTTAGATTATTTATTCTGGAGTGAAAGCAGGTGGACTAAGTATCATTCAGAGCTCACTCACGAAAATATGCGATCTAAGAGCGCTAAAAAAGGTCTAACTTGGTAAACGCGTGAAAGTATAAAAAAAATACTCGTATTCGATTGTTTCACTAAACCTTTATATCATACCGTACACTACTGCAAGATCGACAGATTAATTTTAAGTTGAACTAATTTGACTGCAGACAATTTTTCAATTTTTGAAAAAACAATGTTATGTTTTTCTGCGGAAAAATGTCGGTATTCCTTTAACTGTAAAGATCCCCATCCGCCATTACTGCATGTACAAAGGTCAATTTTCAGGGAACTATCGTTATTTCCTTTGGCCAGTTCTCCCGCACAATTTGGTGAACAAAAACAATGATTTGGACATAGGAGGCTTTTCCTCTTTACTCTGTGAGATCATGGATTGATTTTATACACACCATTGATTTATTTGCAATTGATGTTCGACGTATTGAGTATGGTCACTATAAGCTGCCTGGATGCGTGTCGGCTCGTAGTTCCAAGGTCTTACATCGTGGTTATACTCAGAGCTACCACGCCTTTGGAAAACACAGGGAATTTCGCAAAATATAGTAAAAATACTGGAATATTTATTAATTTTAGGGACATTTAACGGAAATCTTAAAATAGTAGGTCTTTAAATAGACTGAAAAGTGTACTGAAGAATTAAGTGCGCTGATTCAAACATATCTTAGTACCCTTTAAACAAGGTTTGTGAATAGACAGAATATGTATTTCCCCATCAATTTTAAATCATCCATCCTCTTTTTTAAACATGAGACCTGCCACTGGTAAATTTAATGGAAAATACAATTTTATCACGTGTCTCTTCAATCTAAGATTCCTGTAAAAACGGCAATTCCTTCTGGAAAATCCGAAAAACACAGGGAATATGATAGTTGGAAAATAATGGCAACTAAGTTCGTTTCTGGGTTCTGTTAATTAATATATTTATTATTTATTTCACGCGTTGGTTCTACCATCAAATTAGTAGATATCTATGTGCCACGACTTTGTGTACCTGTTCGGGCTATACGCATACATTACGTAACAGAATAGGGATGAGGAAGATAGTATTTGAGAGGTACTTTACCCGCATTTGCGTGTAGGTAGAGTAGGAAGCCATCTAGGAAAAAACACACCAATACACTCAACTGGGATTCGAAACCCGATCTACCCGTCACAGGCAATTCAGTCTAACATTAGAGTGACGCGTTAGACCATGCGACCACCGATGTGGTTATTAGATTTTTGGGAAAGTAAGTTCTGTATTATGGCAAGTTTTGTACTCACCCTGGGTAAGTATTGGCACCACAAATATTGTAACGGATTCGATACCAGAGGCAGTCAATTGAACTCAACTCGCCGGATACATCTTAGTTTCTCATCCTCTCTTTAGGTGAATGCTGGTGCATGTTCTTCGAATTCAGCCTTATTTCGTAGGCTATAAATCGTTGATAGCCAGTTTTGGCACTAGAATCTACGAATGCAATTTATTTGAACAAATAATGTATTCGTATTTTAGACTACATCTTCTTATGATAAATTAATTTATTTTGGTATAATTTTGTAATCAAATCCTAAGGCCCATTATTACCAGGATAATTAGTGTCTATCTCTTCTTCTGCCGTTAGTTTTATTCTCATTAAGACATTGAGGCGAGCAGATTATCGCCTATTAGCATAATTACTGTTATTAGCGTGTGTTCGTTTAGTGGCGCGCCCACACAAAAAGCTCTCTAGTGATCAGTGGCGTCTCTAAGTGGGGATATAGGGGACGTGAGAAAAGGTTAATGTTTTTGAAATTTCTATATCAAAACTTTTTTCAGTCAAAATAAATAAAATAATTCCCCAGTGCAAATATAGATTTTAATTTTCTTCACATAGTGACATCAACAGTTCTTAAATACTTTTCAAAGGTGACCTGGAATTTAATGGCAACTTTTTCTCTTCGTTTAAAAAGTTTCTCGTCTAAATACTGCTTTGCTCATTACGTATATTCAAGAACTGTTGATATCACCATGTGAAGAAAATTAAATTATGTTTCTACCGGAGCAACATTTTATTTATTATGGCCAAAAAATAGTTTTGCTATAATAACTGCAAAAACACTGATCTTAACTCGCGTTCCCTACATCCACACCTTAAATGGGTTTGCACTGAACCTTCCCAACATAGCCTTGGGATGTGGGATGGAAAACTTTTCGCTTTGGAAAATTTGCAACTGTGTCTTTCTGTGGGGGCGGGGGAGGAGGAGTAAAAAACATTCTAACTAGTATTTGAGTTCTCCAATAAAGCACTCTCGGTTCTCTTCCCACACTCTCGTATCGAATCGATTACACCGCTTGGTGGTTGAATGTGTCACTAACGTCGGAACGGTTGCTGACCAGAAAATATGTTAATACTTAAAATATTTTAATCATAGCCTTAAAACGAATACATCGCCTGGGATTCATTGATTAATTCACTGAAAAATGGCTCATCTTTAATTGCCATTATTTGTTCGGATTTTACTTTCAGTATATCATAAATAAGGTAAATCACATGACACGTAAAATTTTCATCTCTAATTTCTTACTATGATTAAAACATTTCAAAATGTATAGTTATAAAAGGGGGAAGGATGAGCCCTCTAGATTTATTTACCTCCCCTCTGATATTTTATGGTTAAAGAAGTGTTAATTTGGGATTTGATGATATATTAAATTCACTATTTTATTGGAGTATACATTTTTCGAATGCCCGCGCAACTCCTCGCATTCATTAACATGGCTAACCGAGAGTCTACTGACGTCCGCATCGTTAAGTAATTTAACGCGGAATGAAACAGAAAACTAGTTATATTCTTACAGCAAATCATTTTGGTTCCCTTACTTTTGTAGTTACTACACTGCGCTCTTCAATACCGTCACGGCCGCGTGTGGGCTTGTAGCCATGACGACCGTTCGTATCTCTCAGTCCATATCGATGTAATTTAACATGTGCCCCTGCGGAACATCATCGTATACTTCCCACACTTTCTCTCTACAGAGCAGGTTGCATATCGTATCAAAATAACGGCGCTTTGTTCAATTCTAAACGATGGATGCACGGATCTTGTAAAGAGAGGAATCAACAAAATACCCAATAAAAGTTTGAATATATCTCCTTACAAATATATTATCTTTGAATCAATTGCATTGCCACTCTGTTGAGGGGAAAGTTTTTGTTAATCCAAAGAGGTGGAAACTGGAACAATCTCGACTTGGAAATAACTCGCGGATTTTTTTTTTTAGAACATTCAAATATTCTGAAAAAATTAGACTTTTAGGTTTCATCTCATGCTACAAGGTGTGCCAATGTAATGGGCATAGTATCACAGCGTTGCTGTTATTTTAAATGTAAAATATAACAGGTAATTAAAAAGCTTTACATTTATAACAAAACGGTGATCTTTTACAAGTGTTGGCAACCCAAAACCTAAACATATGATTTTTGAACTGTTATCCAGGTAAAAACCTATCATGAACTGACTCTAGTTCGGCTTCTTCCGGCAAAGGCGAACTTTCACGAAGGTTCTTATCTACAATCTGACAATGTCTGGAGAATATTCCAACACAACTATCGTGTGCAATTATTATGGCCGAAGGATACTTAATAATTTTGGTACAAATAAATAATTTGCATGGTACAAATACATAATTTGTAACATAAACCATATGATAATGATCTCATTAAATAAGTTATTTGGAAGTAAATAGCGGGAAAAACTCAATGTTAAAAGTAACTACGGTGACCAAAACAATCGGAGAATGGTAGCGACACGACACAGCCTGCACACAGTATTGTGAGTGTGAATGGTAGCGACACGACACAGCCTGCGCACAGTATTGTAAGTGTGAATGGTAGCGACACGACACAGCCTGCACACAGTATTGTGAGTGTGAATGGTAGCGACACGACACAGCCTGCGCACAGTCCTCTCAGTGTGAATCCGTCTTAAATGTGTGTATGAAGTGCTTCTGTCAGTCACTTAGGACCGGTACATAACCGACCTCCCTGTGATAGAATCTCTTACTTAACAAACTCTATAATCATAAGGGTGGTACTACAATGTCATATTTATTTTATATGATAAAAGAGTTGACGCCACCTTTGATAAGATGTTTTATTACATTACATTTTCTTCAACGTTTGACCAATATGTGGGATACAAAAAATGGACGCCAATCATGTAAAAAATATATTTACATGTGAACCTTGAAACTTGTAGAAAACTTGGTCATCAAAGCTTCTCTATTGATTAAAAGGGAAAAAAAAACTAATGCTATAGACTAAGTGTGGAGTTTGTATCTATATATTGGACCATTAAATTGTTAACTGCTTTGCATTTATAGGCTAAACTTTCAGATTTCACCATTTTCTTTTATAAAACCCAAGTAAAGGCATGTCAAACTCGTTTGATCTTAGGGGTCACATCAAGATTTTTAAAATACTGAGAGGGCCGTATTTTTTTTAACCCCCAAAATTTCCATCATTTTAATTAAAAGCAGCTTCTCTATTCACGAATATATATCCACAGCACTATACGGGGAACCTTTAAAATCAGACACTCATCAATTAAAACTGCCGAAAATCATCTCCATGATGATTTTTGATATGCACCGGTGGTGGGAACAAACGTAGATCCATCAAGTTCCGCCAGACGCTAACTCCAAAATAAGCATTCACAAGAAGCCAGCAGGTTTCGATCTACCACGGCGCATATGGAAGACCGCCAATAGAATAGACACAAACCATGGTGTATGTAGGGACTCTTTCTTCAAATGGAGCAAGGTACTTGATCCATTCTATAGCAGCACGCCAAACCATCCAACACTTAGTACAAGAGTGCAATATCACATCATACCCAGGCAATATGAAGGACTTCTTCAGACCCCCCTCAAAAAATTGACAGGATTGACAGACTAAATATTGATATATGACTTTATCTGTATTGTTAACGTTTCTGTTTTGTTGATGTTTTCTGTATTGTTATTTTTTTCTGTTTTATACCATATATGCTAAATAAAAAAAGAATCCTTCTATAAAAGATTTTGATTTTGATTCAATTAAATGAGACAAAGTTTAACATTCCCAAATATTCTAACATCTATGATAAAAAAGGAAAATTGAGCCACATTGTACTAGGTCGGCAGGCTGCACAAAATGAGGGGTTTGTCCACACAAAATGATGGATGGGGCCACAAGTTTGACACACTTACCCTAGACTCCTAGAGCATGTTCTATACATATGAGATTAATATTTTATTAAAAATGTGTAAAAATATTATTTTATAAGATCTTTGAGGGATTGGCAAAGTTACATCATATTGATTTAAAAAAATAACTTAGATAAAGGAAATGTCACAGTGGTATACCACCCTAATAAGGATTGGTATACATGTTTGTAGCATATGTAACAGACTGTTTAAGTATTCAGTACAGGCGTGCCAACCTTGACACCTTGTCACCTACAACTGACAATTGAATGGTTGTGCTGAGCTTGATAGATGCATTAAGGCCCTGTCAACCATCTGTGTGAACATCCATAATATGTGTTTAGGAAGTCCTTGCCCCCAATGACACTTACCAGCTGGTGGTACTCCATCTCATTGAACAATCGAGGCTGGACTATATTCAGTGGAGAAGTGATGTTTGTTACATACAAATATTAAATGATAGAGTTATACCTTCTGCTAAAGTCACATTTTCATAGGAAGATTCTTTAAGAAAATATACTCTTTTTTTATTTATTTTTGCAGCCAAAATTTATAACATTTAACTATATTTTTAGTTTTATTTTATAGGTATTGATAAGCTCTATCAATAGTAACAGCTGCTGCTCACATAACTCGGCTTATGAACACGTAAAAGTAGATTCTATCACATTTGATATCTATTATTAATATCCATAAAATAACACAAATAATTTAGTAAAATGTTTTCAATATATGCTACAAGGGATTATGAATTGAATTTTCTAAACTATTCCTCCAACCAAAATCGGGATATATTTTCCCACTCTTTCTTCAGACAAATTTGGATACAATTACTTTAAATGCTACCTTCTTCATCCCTTTATCGTTAGAATATATAGCTCATATGGGTAGTTGGTTGCGGTGGGGGTGGGGTGGAGAGTTACAATTCTATAATGAAAATAATCTTGATGCTTTGTTACAATTAGCCAGGGAACTGGACTGGAAAACCGGGTCGATACAATTGTATACTCTGTTCTAATCAAATATAGACTCCTGGATAACATTCATGGAATATGTGTATGAAACAAACTAGTTGGAAACCTCATTTACACGGCACATTTGATACAATTATATTGTAAATTTACACTATGATGTATTTGTAAAGCATCATCCAGATGTATATTTTAATAATTAATTATTTAGAATTCACTTTTACTCAAAGTATATACAAAAAAAGAAAATATAAACCAGGTTGTTAGGAACATGCCAGTGTATTATATTATGTCTAGTCCTACTTAAATGTAGAATTGGTTTGTACTTGATTGCTTTTGAATTTTTCATACCAATAAAACACTGATCATGTTTATTTATTATTTCCCACAGCAGTAGGTGAGGGAAGAATATCTACAGGGTGAATGTATAGTACAATTTCCATAGGCAGGGCCTTATATGACAGCTAGAAAAGGGACTAGATCTACTTTCACATATTCATACATCAAGTCATGTGATCTAACACTTAAAAAATAACACTAATAAGTTAGTAAAATGTTATCAATTTTGGTGACAAAAAAAAGTGTTTGTATTTTCTTGGAAGCCCTTCTTATAAAAATTGCACTTTATTTACCCCTCTTAAGTGTCAGTAAATTCTCATGCTACTATTTATATGTTCATATTTGTTTAGTCAGAATTTAAAGACTCAATAAACCTCGATTTTTATAGGAAGCCCACTTTCAATAACAAACATTTATTAAAAGTCACTAAAATTTGGTATTATAGAATGTCTTATTTGACTTCTCTAAATCATTGCTTAAACAGACTAGGACTATAAAACAATTGTAATAATTTTATTTCCACTATTTTAGCAACATGAGTTTTCAGTTTTCAAATACAAATCAGGCTGTACATTACTACATTTTTAAGTAGGTATAGTATCATTCTGAAAATTGAAAAATGACACCTGGACACGGGAATCAAACCCGGGACCTTTGGCTTAGTACGCCAATGCTCTAACCACTGAGCTATCCAGGATTCGTCCCGTGCCCATGGTCATTCTTCACTCATATTTTAAGGCAGAGTCTATGATGGACAAAGCAGAAATCGTCAGCTACAATTATGTGATTTTTAATATCACAAGCCATCGGATAACGCAGCCATCGGCGACTCGGTAGTGGCTATTGCCAAGTTGTACAATTATTATTATAATTGTCAGGGAATGCGTATATTTATTAAGTGTAAATAGCCGAAGCTATATTAATGGTAGTTGGTTCAGTTAGATATCATTCTGAAAATTGAAAAATGACACCTGGACACGGGAATCGAACCCGGGACCTTTGGCTTAGTACGCCAATGCTCTGACCACTGAGCTATCCAGGATTCGTCCCGTGCCCATGGTCATTCTTCACTCATATTTTAAGGCAGAGTCTATGATGGACAAAGCAGAAATCGTCAGCTACAATTATGTGATTTTTAATATCACAAGCCATCGGATAACGCAGCCATCGGCGACTCGGTAGTGGCTATTTTTCAATTTTCAGAATGATATCTAACTGAACCAACTACCATTAATATAGCTTCGGCTATTTACACTTAATAGGTATAGTATGTTGTAATTTTTATTTATTCTATATTGTGAATAATTAAAAAAAATAAAAATTTGTGAACACTATTTTTTATCTTTTTACAGATATTGTAAATCCAAAAGTGCCCCCAGGCACTAAAGATGCTATAAAAAATTTCAACTACGACTATTCCTATTGGTCTCATAATGTGAGTATTATCAATATTTTATCGTAGAAGAGTTATTTTAACTTTTTTTTTTCTCTTGCTTAGTATTTGAAGTATCAGCTGGAAAGAGTACTTTCTGCATATTTGATTATTTTTGATTACTATTGTGATTAATTAAACAGCCTTTCAATAAATGCAGGATAAAGAGGGTGTATTTTAAGGAAACAAAGCAGCATTCACCTAGAACACCACCATGTTGAAATAGCTCATCAGTGTAGACCTACTCATCTGAGTATCAAACTTTGTTGAGTTAAAGTAAAAAAAAAAAACTATCTCACTTCTAACTCTTAATGTTTTACATTTTCGAAAGCCCATGATTATATGAGAATTATGTCAGTAACAAACTCCCTAGCAGAGTTAGCTCAGCGTCATCATGCTTGATTGGTGTGCTTGACCAAGTGACTTTGGAGGTCACTGCTTGAATACAGACCAGAGTGTATTAGATATAAGTTTCTTACTATGGTTTTCCATCCTCCCTTCCCTTCAGACGAATGCTGGTGCATGCTCTCAAAAATAGATAGTTCTCATTTATATTTTTTACTAGTATCTATTAATTAAAGTATATGTTAGAGTATATGTCATAAAATCAATATAAAATTAATCTAGAAAAACTAAACACAAATTAATGTATTCACTCACCAACTCATTTATTCACTCATTGGCTCATTTACTAACTCACCCACCCATTTATTCACTTACACATTAATTTATGTAACTTATGCTAATCACACACTAATTTATTCACTTGCTTACCTATATATATATATATATATATATATATATTCACTCGGTCACTTGTCTTATCTACTCGACCACCCGCATATCCACTAGGTCACTCATATACTCAATTGTTCACTCATATGCTCACTAGGTCACTCGTCTATTAACCCATTTGGTCCTATACTCACCCAACCACTTTTCTCTTTGCCCAATCTCACATCTTTCCACCCATTCTATCATCTTTCTGCTCAGCCACTCACTCCTTCAGTCTAATATATTAATATTAAGGTACTTAAATATATGACAATTTAGTAGGAACACCCCACTATTAACGCAACACATTTGAAGTTCACACATTTTAAATAAATTTTATTACCAAGAAAATCAAATTAAATAAGTTTTCCCCAAGTAGTGAGGACAAAAAAAGCCATGACACTATTATTTGAGAAATGATAAATAATTTGAATTTTACATATTACATTTCAATATTTAAGGGAATTTGGCAAGTTTAGAACTTAAGTGCAACAGGTGGACATGCTTTATTCATGTAATCAATTCACTTGTTTTAATTTGCAAGTTATCATTTTGATTTTTTTTTCCCATAAACAACATGTTTTTAGTTGCTTTAAATAATTTATCTGCCAGATAAAATCACTATAGGCTATCTAATATGAATACAGATGTGTTTATTATATTCTCTATATTTTTTTGCTACTTTTCAATTTTATAACTTCATCTTATTTTGCTCTTGAGGTGATAGCCAAATTTGAATTAAACAGCGCCATAACATTTTGTTTCAGGTAACAGACCCAAACTTCTCCTCGCAGATCATGGTCTATAAAGATATTGGAGAAGAGATGCTGCAACATGCATTTGAAGGTACAAATATGGTTTTAATATGTGGCACAAGCCCATGGATCCAATCTAGACACTGCTATTGGTCTCAATTGAACCATAGATAATGCACGTTTGCACTTTTAGTATGTACAAACCTATATTGGGATTGGATTCAGAAAGGAAGACATTTTTTGGACATCTTCAAAATTTACTAAAACAAGTTTCATATATTTTTACGTAAAGTCATGTAATCTTTAGTTTTTTTTAATAGAGATAATATAAATAAGCCTACCTCTTAAAATAATATTACCACTAATAATAATAAAATATCATTGTCGACCACAAAAAAAAATGTGTTTGTATTTTATTAAAGTATTTTTCTACCAGATTCATACTTTAGTCTGGTTTGCTGATAACAAGGAGGCTGAATTTAATTAATTAAAAAATGAGGCCTGGACACAGGAATTGAACCCGGGATATTTGGCTTAGCGCACCCGTGTTCAAGGTCACTATTCACTCATATTTTAAGGCAGTCTCTGTGATGGGTATGTGAATATCATCGGCTACTAAGAGCTTTCATTGATATCCCAGCCACTCGCTTGTGGCTTTATGATGCCAATACTACAAATACATTGGATATATTGATTCCCTTGGAACGTACATTGTATTTGTAACTAACCAAACCCTGGTGATCATGGGAATTATTCCCCTTTTGAGAAAAAATCATTCATTACCAGCCGGGAATTGAACCATGGACCTTTTAGATTAGTAGCCAGGGATACTGGCCACTATACTACGAGGCCGGTTGCCTTTATATATAAGAAGAAAGGGGAAGATAAATTAAAAGGGTAAAGAGAGGGAAAGAGATAATCATGGAAAGAGTGGAAGAAATAGGTGGGAAGGGAGCAGAAGGAGAATATAGATAGAGCTAAGGATGAAAGGATGAAAGAGTAAAAGAGATATTGAACCTGACATAAAAACATTTTTCAAGTTATAATACTTGCAGAAACACTACATAAGTTATAGCTTCTAAAATAAACTCATGCATAGTATTTGCAAGATAGAATTAACTAGTAAACCTGGTGGTTTGCATGGCCAAGTTAAATAATATGTCATGGAATTAGTTTGTGAAATCTTTCAAGCTGTTTCAACCACTGTGACATTCAAGTTTGTCCTGTGCTCAGGTTAATCCTTAATTCATTATATAAGTTTTTTTTTTCTGGGTGTTATGAGATCTTCTGTGACTTATCAGCATGCCTAGTTTTCTGCCACTGGCAAGATCTGTCTCAAACAGAAGTCTCTCCATTTACTTCTGTCTTATCACCACCTTTCTTCCTCCACACCAGCCCAATCACAGACTCTGACACTTATTGACTGCGACTAATACATTCGTTTATTTCATATTACTCATTAATCAACTGAACGATTATCATGTACACACTTGTTACACCTTTTTTACTTTTATAATATTTTTTTTCCAACACGATTCATAAGTTTTATTTTGTTATCATTTAATTATGTAATAAATAATTTAAGCTTTTGATAGCTCATACTTTCATCAAAGTTTACTAATAGAGCTATACAACTTTAACTAATTATATAACTAACATAATATATATAGATTACAACTTTGTTCTTGAAAATTGGTTTACTTTGACATGATAATCCTTGAAGAAAATGCTTTTGAAACAAATTTTCAGTGGCAAAGTCAAAAACTGAATGTACATTTAATAACTAGTTGGTGAATATATGAACACTATTAATACAGGGCTACTGACGTCGTAAAAATTGGTTTCAGGTGATTTTTCACCTGTGTACTACTTGTACTATATATAATGCTGCGTGTGTGTATTGGTCCAAAGCCTAAAATTACTGTATAATAATTTGTGTGCAGGGTACAATGTTTGCATCTTCGCGTACGGCCAGACAGGCGCAGGCAAGTCCTACACCATGATGGGCCGCCAGGAAGAGGAGGGTCAGGAGGGCATCATCCCTCAGATCTGTAAAGATCTCTTCAACAAAATTAAGAGCACATCTTCCACTGATCTCAAGTATTCTGTAGAGGTGAGGATGCGACATTTACAGACTTTCTTTTCACCCATTTTTAAGCACTTTATTGTGAGATGGGTGACTCTGAATCACCTTGTATTGATTGATATATTGTTACTTAAAATGCTTTATAATGCTTTATTTTTTTAAATTTGGAGTTTTTAATGTTATTTTATAACTCTACTGATTATATCAGTACGCAACTTTACAACTAACCTACACACCTCGGTAGCCAAGTGGGTTAATGCACTACTTTTGCAGTAGAATAAACTACCAATGACGGGGCGGTCAAGGTTTTAATCTTGATCATTTGTACTGAGGCTGGTTTTTCCAAAATGGTTTTCCACGTAAATGCAGCTACACTTCCTCTAAACTCAACCTTTCTTATTCCTAACTAATTAGCGTAATTAGTACATATGTGTATAACCTTAACAGGTAATAAGACACAGTGCTAAAAAAAATTGTTGTGAAAGGTTTGACTGCCAAAACTGTGAGTGAATAGATGCATGGTCTTGCAGATCATATGGTTTGGCGAATGAATACATAAGAGTAGATTTGGTGACTTTTACTAGCTGTCACCTACACTCCTATCGTAGATCCACTAATTGGAAAGGTTTAAAACATTAGCAAACACACTTGAAAAACCATCTTATAGGCAATTGAAAATCACTGTTGCCTAAAATATGTAAGTACTTATTATGTAGATTATACTGTGACTGAGACTCATTCCTTTAATGTGTGATAAAAATAAAAACATTACCTTTTAGGTGAGCTACATGGAAATTTATTGTGAGCGTGTACGAGATCTAGTCAACCCCAAGAATAAGGGTAATTTAAGGGTACGGGAGCACCCCTTACTAGGGCCTTACGTAGAGGACCTATCCAAACTAGCTGTGACCTCTTACCAGGACATCCATGACCTCATCGACGAGGGCAACAAGGCCAGGTAGGTACACCAACATAATAATAAAAACAAACCTTATATAATATGTCTTACTCCTCATTTAAGGGATGCACAAATTAGGACCTTTTTTTTTTTTTTAAGCTTTTTAAAATTTATTTCATTTCACAGTTTAGGAGACTAGAGAAAGAATTAACTCAAGCTAGCACACAAGTAAAAAAGACATTATTTTGTGAAACTCTTAAACACAGGGCTAATATTGATACTATTTTATTTAACTGTTTATTCAGGTACTAAACCCAGAATCTGGGACTTGTCCTTCTAATTAATTCTGAATCCCTTTACTTTGACTGCTTTTAAACCACTAAAAGACTAAAATATGCCTTAATCATGATTTGAGCCAGAATCCATCTGTAAAATGAATATATATTCTATGGTTTCAATCTTTGATCTTATTTTCTTCATTTTTATAAATAAACTTGCTTTTTTTGAGATGCTACTTTATTTTTACAAATAAACATGAGTGATTAAAACTACTCACATAAAATTTAAGCTAAAAGTTTAATTTTACTAGCACAGTAGATTCTCGGAAACTCGACCTAATGTGGACTGAGATGGTGTCGAGTTTTACGAATGAACTTGCATAAGATGTATGTTTACTAAACAAGGATGAATCACAGTACAGTATCGAATATTATAGGTACAGTTGTACTGTACTGTAGTATTGTACAGTACAGTAGCAGTAATATACGTACATTACAATATATTACAGCTTAATATAATGGTGTATATACATATGTGTAATATACAGAAATGCAGTACAGTACCGTACATATAATATTGTATTGGTTCGAATAACACGTTACTGAATCGGAAAACTAACAAACACAACACTTTTAAAAACACTACAGCACACCTGTTCCATTCAAGTTACATAAGCAAACTGAGAGGTTATACATTTGAATGACCTTGGATCGTGATGACTGGTGCCAACAACTTTGTGCATGTGCGCATATCGAGTTACACAGAATTTTGAGTTGTCGACTTTCCGAGACTCTACTGTATTATCTTATCATAAAATATGGGTTCCTTAATCTTTATCTTTAACCTATTTAAAACACTATATTATTTATAAGCTACCATAGAAAAATAAATAAATTACACAGATATTTGAAAATATTACTCTATTAATAGAGTAAAAATCGAAGAGCTAACCAATTTTTTTTTTTTCCCCCTCAGAACGGTGGCTGCAACAAACATGAACGAAACGTCAAGTCGCTCGCATGCTGTGTTCACAATCTTCTTTACACAGCAGCGGCTTGACGCAGCGACAGAACTCACCACCGAGAAGGTGAGCAAGATCTCTCTGGTTGACCTGGCTGGGTCTGAACGTGCTGACTCGACTGGTGCCAAGGGGACTCGCCTCAAAGAAGGTGCCAACATCAACAAGAGCCTAACCACACTTGGCAAAGTCATCTCTGCGCTCGCCGAAGTGGTGAGTGTTACATTTGTCTTGATCATGTAGCAGCTATCTATACCTAATAAATTTTAAATATGTTTTACAGTTTGCTCCTTTGCGCCTCACTTCACATTTAGGTTAAACACACAACTATTAATTAGGCTAATATGGGAGGAATGAGGATGGTAGAATTTAGAGCAATTAATGTACAAGCATATGCGTGTAGGAAGATTGGTAAAATATTTAGGAAAAAAACTTCTCAATACACCTGAACAGGATTCAAACCTACCCATCACAGGCAATCCAGTCTAAGGAGAGTGTGACACATCAGACCTTGCAACCACTGATGTATTTACATTTAATTTGATTCTTTAGTTAAGTAAAATTATATTATTTAGATGGGGATCTCGAATTCTCAATTCTCTTGAACTTAATCGTATTCGAAAAATTCAAGATTAGAAAGCATCACAAAAAAAAAATTAAATCTGAAGGACTTTAGGGTGTANAAAAAAAAAAAATTTTTTTTTTTTTTTTTTTGCTAGAGATGAGAATAGGAACGACCAATTGAGACAAGATGTGGAAATAAGAATTTTAGAATTCCTTACTTCAGGACGAAAACAGGAAATAAAAATATATAATTAATTATTTCTAAATTTTCTAATACTATCTTCAAACAGAAACCTTAGCTCAGTTAGTAGCATGTCTGCCTACTAAGCTAAGGGTCCCGTGTTCGATTCCCAGCATGGCTGAAAATTTATCATTGATGAAAATATGGGTTTACCCTTTCACATTAATAAATTGATGGCCGGGGATTAGATGTTGTGCCTGCCCCAGTTTTAAGTTGGATTATAAGACATATGAAGCTACTCTGATAGGTCTAGCAAGCTGGTAGTGAAAAAATATATGGCTTGAATAAAAAACTGATCCAGGCCACAGGCTGGAAATGATAATGGATGTAAAAAATAATATCTTCAAACACTGGGCAATATTTAATTTATCAAACAAATACCTAAGTGAGATATAAAATAAATCGATAAACCAAAATAACTTGGATAAATGCCTATCACATATCAAATAATAATATAAAAATGTTGAATTACCCAATGTTTTAGATATTCAGGAATGGAAAAACCATTTCCAAACTTTTTCAGAAATTTTCAAGATTGTAACATATGTCCCGACAATTGGGTCGGCAACGGGAAAGATTTTTTTACCCGCAGAAATCTCAAAATTCGGGAATACTGTACACCCCTAAAATTGTATGCAAACTAGAGAATCATTTATATAATGTAATTGGGAAAATGTGACATTTTTCAAAAAAATTCATATTAGCTGATATCCTAAATAAAACAACAAAGTTTCTCCTTCCATTATTTAATTTTCATAATTTTTTTAATGATTTGAGTTTTCGACCCATCTCTAATATATCCTTACCTTACCTTAACTAGCTGACCCTCTGAACCACATTTGGTTCATAGTCTTACTCTTTAGCCTCTTCCATGCTTTCCTGTCGACAGCAATACTCTCATCAACAATATACATTACTATATTCACATTCCTTTATTTATTAAAATGAAATAATGTTCATGTTACTGCATTAAAATAAAGAAAATCACATTTTTAATTGGAGGCTAAAATTATGTTCATGATTCTAGAAGAAAAATGTTCAAAATACTAACTAACCAGAGTAAAGTTATGTTTACATATATTTGCTAAGTTAAAATTGTATCTTAGCTACTTTATTAGTGCAATCTCATGTTGTTTTGATAAAAAAAAATGTATTCTTTACTATAGTCAAATCATGTAAACAAAGGAAAAATTGCACCAAACGGCTAATTTAAATTAAACCCTGAAAAGAGGATAGAACGGCAAGGCCTGTAGGCCCTCAAAGTTCACATTTGACATTCCTTGCTAACTAAACAAATTCATTACAGTTCCTGAACAAGTTTAACAATAGCCCCCTCAGATTCACCTGGAACATTTCATAACACCATGCCATATTCTTGGATCTGGGACTGAACCTTTGTGATGGAAACATAAACACACCACAGTCCACATAAAAGCCATCAACCACCAACGGTACCTCAATTTCTAAATCAACCATCCTCTTCATGTAAAACACTCTCTACCCTACATCCTAACTACCAGAGCCAAACATATGCTATATGTTCTAAGGAAGAAGACCTCGTCAAGCAATGTCAACAACTCTTCAAGGCTTTCACAGCCTGAGGATACCCTAAAAACATATATAGTCAACAGACAAATCACCAGAACCTGGTCCAATCAAGAGTCTATCAAGTAACAACCTTCCAATAACATAATAAGGTTAAGATTTAGATATTATTGTAATTTAGTAAATGAATTAAATTGGTTAGGTAAACTTTAAAATATTGTATATAAATACTTTATAATTTGCCCTCATAAGAAGTTGGCATAATTTGGTAATATCTGTTTACATTGTTAGGGTTGTTGTAAAATTAGTCAAATACATACAAAATAACACTACGACTTAACAACTATGAACTGACAAGCATTCACAGTGGAATTCAGAGTCAAAACATCTTAACAATACAAACAGTTTAAAAAAGTTAGAATAAAAGACAATTTAAAATACCAAGTTAAAATATATTACACCATATATGAAGGGTTGGTTAGTTTAAAATGTTATAGGGACCAAGTAATTGACATAAAAGTTTGTTTTGAATTTTTAATATAATCTAAGTATTATCTGTGGGTTTTTTTATATCCCTGTACTCCTTCCAGTTTTCCGCTGTGAGCTGGAGCTTACCAGAACTTAATTACCTGACATGTTTCGGTACTGTGAATGGCGTACCAAAATCATGAAAATCGTTATGTGCAGAAACATGACGTGTTGTAACTACCTATAGATTAATTATAATGTATTTATATACAATATTTTAAAGGTTACCTAACCAATTTAATAAATACTTGCATTTATTAAATTATAATAATATCTAAGTCTTAACCTTATTATAGTATTCACTCCTTATGAAAGATCAAATTAGAATGTTTTCTAAAATGTTTCCAATAACATATCACTCACCACCCCCTATTATAAAGGACTAGACAAATTCAGATTTATACTAAACACAGGCTACATTATCCTAACCTCATCACCTCTCACACAAAATCTTCTCAACAATGCTCTAAGAATCGCATTCAAACACCCTTCTAATCCCCACAACATTATGGTTCAGCCTAAATTGCCCGACTAAGCCAAAAACAACAACAAACAACTTCAGGCCCAAGGTTCCTACCCTTGCATCAAACCAAAATGCAATACCTGCAAAATTCACCAATTTTCCATCTCAAGCAACAGCAGACTCACACAAATGGAAAACCCCATGAAAGGCCACTATGCTTCACAGAAAATCTTATACCAGTTACAATGCAACTACTGTATTGCTGAAAACATTGGCCTCACCATAGGAACACTCGGACAACAAATGAATGGTCACAGTTTTGATACAAACCACAACGACCCTATAGCACTTCATGCATAAAGCAGATTTTGACTCGTGCTATAATACTAGAGTAATACAAGCCCTCCTCATTAGTTACAAAGCTTCTCAGCTTCTTAGGTGGGAACTTGTTCACCAATATATAACCAAATCCAGGCACCCCCTTGTCTCAAACTTAGATAACCATCTTGTATTTTCTTCCAAGC
This sequence comes from Timema genevievae, assembly GCA_902155825.1. Taxonomy (NCBI): domain Eukaryota; kingdom Metazoa; phylum Arthropoda; class Insecta; order Phasmatodea; family Timematidae; genus Timema; species Timema genevievae. The sequence continues at coordinate 144,501 of CABFWO010000792.1, read as the reverse complement.
AGGCCTACTCACACCCGTCAGTCATTTATATATACACAGTAATAATAGATAATAACTTCTAATTTAATAATTAAATCATTAAATATAATATAAACAGGACATTCTATTCATCTACCAAGAGTCAAGATACAAGTTTGAACAGGCAACTAAAGAATCCAAGCAAAATAAAATAAAATCAAGAAACAGGCAACAACAGTATCTAAGTGACCATGACCTACCTCTAGCCTCACTGCTATAGTCCAATCTGTGTTTTACTCTCTTCTGCTGAAGAAGGGGACACTGTACCCCAAACATTATATAATTATCTGTTTCATTGTGTTTTTAATAATGGGAACTTTGAGGCCTCGTGTTTTCTGATAAGTGTGTAAGCCTTGCTGTTCTATACTCTTTTCATTGTTTGATTTATAGTCAAATTAGGTTTTCATTATCATAAAAGGTTAAAACTAACCAGAGGGCAGCTTGAGGATCTTGCCTAAAACAGCTAAGATCAGAACTGGTCAATAACTTAATATAGCCTCATATAATTATAATTTTTTCCAACTTTTGTGATAGGATTTGACTATTCATATTTCTTTTTACAAGTTCTAACTCATATTTATTTCTTTTTTTTTTCTGATTTTCCATTTTGACGGGATAGGCGGTGAGTATTATTGTTTTAAATTTTGCAATATCAAATGTTGAGTGTATATTTTCAATGGCGTAAAATAAAACTTTAGAAATATCATAAGTAAAACATAAGTATTTAGACACACATACTCTTATTTACCTATACATTGTTACCCACAGTTGTAGTTGAGCAAGGTGTTACCTCCATAACCTCAAAAGTTTACATGGGTCACAACATAATTGTCCATAGTTTTAAGTTTAGGTGCTAATTATAAAAGACCAATTGGTTTACTGCCTATAATTTCCTAGTTATCTATAGATATTTTAATTGTAAATATTCTCAAAAAACTTATTTGAGGATTTGTACGACCATCAGGCAACTAAGAAGAAAAAGAAGGCGGATCACATCCCTTACAGAGACTCTGTACTGACTTGGCTACTCCGTGAAAACCTTGGGGGGAACTCCAAGACCGCAATGATTGCTGCCATCAGCCCGGCGGATATTAATTATGACGAGACACTTTCTACACTCAGGTATGCTAGCTGAAATATAACCAAAGGTCACAATACAATCACTGACTCATTAGGCATGGTCCCCTGGCGCTTAGCAAATTATAACTTAATTATAGGGCAAGCACAATAACCAAACCTCAGGTGCGGTATTTTTTATGCACTTAAAAACAGTGTGATATTATGTGACTTAATAGACCAACTTAATTTCTAGAATAGTACTCAAAATAGCCCTGGCACTTAATAGAATGACAGAATCAACCCATACAAAAATAGTAAATATGTTTGTCAGAACCACCTAAATTAAAACCACAGCCCCTCAGATTTGTGATTGAACAGTCTAACCACTTAGCCACGAGTATGATCACCGTTTAGTGACAAGGAACAAATACAATATCACATTGGTAAATGTTGACCCCTTTTGAGAATTTATCTCAGGACCCTTATATTATTAGAGAGGTGTACTATCAACCGAGTTAAGGTGTAAAACTTCTGGTATTCAGCAAACCCCATTTAAAAACCTGATTAATTAATAGTTATATTCTAACAATTAATATTGTAAAGAAAATTTATCAAAAATGTTGTAAACTATTTTAATTTACTTTAAACAGTTGTATTCTTAGTGTCGTGGACCTTCTGATTGTAGTATACCTCCACTTTTATCATGTCCAAAAAAATTTCACTTGAAGAGCTAAACTGGGACTCAGCCAAAGAAAATTAATGCCCTAGTTATCTCAGTCATCCTCTTTTGGAAGATATACATATCACACACACACACACACACACACACACACACACACAAATATGTATCCAATAACATATTTTATGCAAATCTATGCAGGTATGCTGATCGAGCGAAGCAAATCGTATGCAAGGCAGTGGTCAATGAGGATGCTAACGCTAAGCTTATCCGTGAGCTGAAGGAGGAGATTTGTCGGCTAAGAGACTTGCTTAAGGCGGAAGGCATCGAAATGCAGCAAGGTATGTACTGTCTAACCAACATCAGTTTTTTTCACTTGCTTCTAATTTTTCTACAAGTAGCAACCTTGTTTCATTCTTCGTGATGGCAAAGAGATGCGTTAGTTACAATATAAGTATACAGAGTAGCGCAAAAATAAGAGTCCATGTTTGAGGTCTTGGAAATTAAAAACCATGGAAGTAAGAAAGCTAAAAATTGGTTTGTTTATTAATATACACATTTCAATGCCATAATGTTTCACTTTAATACAATCTTCCATTTTAATGTTTGACTGAGTCAAGCTTGAATTTTAAAATTAACTGCCTCAAGACTACCCAGGTATTGTAAGTTGTTTCCATTTATTTTTAAAATTTGAATCTTATAAAACCTGGTAAGGGCAGGATATTAACTTCACCATTTTGGGAATATATTTTCACCTCATTTCTGTATTTGTAAAAATGTGGGTCCACATTCAGTTAAGGGGTATTTTAACCTTTCAAGCATAACTATTTCCAGTTATTGAAACCCTTTCTGAGTTTAACTTAATTTTTGTAGTGCATTAGTTTGAGTGTAGTGTTACACAAAACATTACAATGCTCAAAAAATAATGATAGGAAAAATCTGAAGGAAAAAAAATTCAGGACATACAATAAATAATATTCTACTACAAGCAAAATAAACTAACAATTCCATACAGTGAATAATATATTAGTACAGGAAAAATAATATAACGATTTCAGTTGTCTTTGTGACAGGAGCCTGACTGCCTTAATTTTCTAACATTTTCTTCAACTTGAGCTTCTCCAGAAATTTCCTCAGACAACACACTAAACACTTTTCATCATTTGATTCACTCCCACCAGTATTGTCATTATCATTGAACATAATACAAGTATCATTGTCATTCAAAACATCCTGAGCTCGATCTGCAATAATTATGAAACAGATTACATCTCTCCCCCCTTCTGCCTCCCAAAACTACAAATAATTGTAATAAAAGCTTAACCCTGCTTTGATGGCTGTATGCTCTAAGGCAGTGGTCGGCAAAGTGCGGCTCCAGAGCCGCATGTGGCTCTTTGACACCTTAAGTGCGGCTCTGACACAAATATCCACGGAAGGCGCAATAATATTTTCATTTAAAAAAACTAGGTAAAAGAAAAATGACATCTTATTTTGATAAATTAAAATTCTTCTATAAATCGAGAACATGTGTAATTTTTTGTTTAAGCTAAAAGATAGATAGGTAATTAAAATTTTATATTGTTGTAAAAATACGTAACGAACATCGAGTTTAATTTTATTAGTTTTCGTAAACGTAAACACAAACCATGTACAAACTACCGGCTGAAATTGTTCGTATGTTTTCGGCGTACTCCGGTGTGATACAAAGGTACCACAAGCATGCGCGCGCATACTTTTTCTAAAGTAGTGGGGGTACAAATTGGCATCACAGATCAGCAGTTGCAGTGTGAACAGTTTTGTCTTTTCTACTTTGTCTGCCGTTGTCAGGAAACTTAATTTTTTCGATGTTAGAAGAAGTAATAGCATTCGAAAACAAATTATCCATTTTTGCTCAGGATTTGGAAAGGGAAACATTGTTTCACTTTCCGAGCCTGCTGAAGTATCTTGGCGAAAATAATTCCTCTATTGATAAACACCATTTTAAAACAATAATTTTAAATATGAGGGAAGCATTTCTCAGCAGGTTTCAGGAATTTAAAAACAGCAGAGCAACTTTAGCATTTGTCAAAAATCCTCTTAATGCTACGATAACCGAGTTGAAATTTTCACCTTTTGATATTGACATTGGTAGCTTTGAAATACAATTGCTGGATTTAAAAAACAAGGAGATATGGCGCTCTAAATTCGAACGTCTTTGTGTTGAATTGGAAATATTGGAGAAGAAAAAATGTGATCTTGGTTCACAGCACAAGTGGTCTGCTTTGAATGACCTGGAGAAGGAAGACATGATCATTTTCAACGCTTGGAATAGTATTCCTGACTCTTACGATCAGCTGAAAAAGCTTGCGTTTGCTGTTATTTCCTTTTTCGGTTCTAAATATATATGTGAACAATCTTTTTCAAGCATGAACATTGTCAAGAGTAAATTGAGAAGTCGTCTTATTGATGAGAACTTGGAATCATGCCTAAAATTAAAAACAACAACGTACAAACCTGACTTACTCAAACTTTCCAAGGAGATGCAAGCACATTGTTCGCATTAATAAATATTTATTAAGTATGAAATTAAGTTTTATTTAGTGTAGTAAAAGTTTACTAAACAAGCAGATTTGGCTCCCAATTTTTTTTTAAATTGTTGTAATGTTCATATTTGGCTCTTTGGCAAATAAGTTTGCCGACCACTGCTCTAAGGCATCACTCTCATGTTAAAACTAGATTGCTAATGACAGGGAGATTAGGGTTCAAACCCCAATCGGGTGTACTAAAGAGGTTTTTTCTAAAATGGTTTTCCACTCTTCCTTCACGCAAATATGGATACACTTCCTTTAAATTCAACCTTACAGCTTGTGGACGATTCATTTTATTAAAGAGCCTCCAAATCTTCCTCTGTTCTTCACCCATTTTTCCTCCTATATTTGCTTCCATTCTTTTCCTCTAACTTGCACACTTTCTGTTATCTGGTCTTCCCATCTTTTTCTAAGTCACCCTTACAGTATTTTTCCTACATACTTCATCTCAATCATTCTCTTTGGCATTCTCTCCTTTTCCATCCTCATTACATGATCATACCAACTCAGCCTTGCTTCCTCTACTATCTCATGTACTCCCTGTATTCCCACTCTTTCCCGAATAACTTAATTCTTAATCCTGTTTCTCCCCGTGACAGCTAACTATGGATACAAAATATATCCTACAACATTTCCTTACATTTCAATGGCACTTCTCTTACTATGATATGATATTCAAAAGGCATGCCATTATATTGAATACAAATTCTCTTAAAGTTCCCAATTGAAAAATAGTACTCTACAGAATTGATGGCTTGTATACATTGTTTGCAAACCACCTCCTCGCAAAGTAAATGTCTGGGTGTGCCACTCAGGGGCGCACACAGAAATTCTTCTCATGGGGAGAGTCCAAAGTAAAGAAGTTACAAGTCAACGGTCAATCCAAGCCATTACTCTTATACGATTAATACTTTGAACATATTACCAATTACTTTATGAGACTATATAAAGATTATACAGTACAACCTAAAGCGATAAATCCAGCTATTTACTGTAATGGTAAATTACAATTATTTCAATAGACCAGTAAATCCTTGCAAAACTTACGCAGATTCAACTTTTAGATTTAGAGATTTAGTCTTTTGTTGTGTTAACGTTAAGTCTTAGACAGAATGCTCTGGAAATAACTATAACAAAATATTAAATATTATGATTAAATGAATAAACAGTTTTGAAGTTGGTAGATGTATTAAGTGACATTAAAATTCCAAAAGTATGATTATAAATTGCTTCTAATGAATAATAAATTGTCAGATTTGAAAATTTAACATTGAAGTAATTAATTTTGTTGTGTTGTTGAAATTAAATACTCAGTGAAGTGTAGGCCTATACACAAAAGAGCAAAGAGTTTATTTTCGGTGATTGTTAGATTTTTTCTTTAAACTTAAATTTTAAACAAACAATGTGTTTTAATGTAAGCTGAGAATGCTATCTCGGAAGTTGATAAAAAACCTTTCCACTGATACTTTATTCATCGCTGTAGGATTTGTATTATAATCTTATTTATATTTCATGTTCACTAGGGGAGGGGGGTCCAGACCCAGAGGACACCCCCGGTCCCCCTGTCTGCACCCCTTGTGCCACTAATGAATACAACTCCAAAAGTTTTTTTTTAAGTAAGATTTTTCAAGGATCTTGGTTCTATTTAGCAAGGACCATGCATAACACTATCCTGTATTTTTGAGTTCCACAATATAAAAATTATAGTTACTATAAAATTTCAAATAACACAATTTTCTTAGTTACTACCAAATATTTTAACCCCTTGACTTACCATTTAACCTGTTTTACACCAGGACTACCGTTTAAATTCACATCAAAATATTTCATGCACAAGTTTAGTTTAACTGATATAACTTCTATAATATATTTGAAATTTCAATGTTCTAAACAACATTTTTATGTCATGCTAAACTATAATTTTTTTTCTCCTCCCTCCTCCTCCCATTTTTAGTCTTCCTCCCTCCTCCCATTTACAGTCTTCCTCCCTCCCTCTTTACCTCTTTCTCCCGCCCGTTTCCCCTCAATCTACCTCCATTATCACCCCTCTCTTCTAGCACTTTCCTTCAGCCTTCATGTATCTCTCTTTCTTTCCTTTATCACTTTATTTTACTTATTTCACTCTATTTCACTCCCCTCCCACTTATATTATTTCCCCCATATCCTTCAGTTTATATCTCTCCCCCTTCTTCCGTACTATGCATGTTCTTATCATAGCAAATTATAGCTATTATTGACAAAGATTACTTTTCTGGACTGTATATATTTTGTTCAAGAAAAATCAAATTTATTACATAACATACAATTATTTATAAAGCATGGTGTTGATTTGCCCCATAAAGTTTTTTTTTTCCTCAATAATTTTTCTTAATTTACATTTGTTTGACTGTCTGAATCACTACTGTCAAAAGAGATATCACTTTCAGAAGGTTATTATTGATGACACCTTCAGTTAGTTCAACACTTTCACTATCATAATCATCAGAAAATCTACATCCTCATCACTAGTATCAACTAAATCATTTTCATTGTCAAAAGCACAAAGTATTTGTGTCATTTCTTCGTCGGTTAGCCATTTTTTAGGCCGAGAAACTTTCTGTTTACTAGTTGACGCCATTTCATAGCTTGACTCTACTAATAATTGAGTAAAATCTCTTCGTAAAAAAAAACCTACATGAAAGTTTTGGTTGAAATATAATGAATAAAACTGCCAAGTTTTATTTATACAGCTCCTCCCATCTATGAAGTATAAGCAAGAACACAATGTGTGACCTGCTCATCAAAGTATCTGTGTGGCGTACTATGTTATGGCGAGCCCCGCTCATCAAAGTATGTCAAGGGGTTAAAGTTCTTAATTTGTAATGGTATTTTGAGAAGTGTTTTTAAAATCACAAATAGGTTGGTATTGGCACTAGTGTCAATTTATTTAATGTGAATCATCAATACTAGATCAGATAAATTATAATATGGTACTAGAATGGGTAGTAAGACGTGGTGCTAAATAATAATAATATAATATGTTTGTGTATTTTAAAACTTATAAAACTGCAGGGTACTTTTTTCATCTGATCTACAAGTTATTAATAATATCAATCAACTTATAATATTTGGTGACTACAAGGGTGGCTCAGAAAGTGTACTCGTCGCTGTAATTAATTTAATAACATTTATTTTCTTATTAGCTTATAAAACATGATACAATTCAATACTATATCACTACTTCTCAAGACAGTCACAGACTATATGCAGAAGCATTACAGAAGACCCTTACTTTAAGCATGTTCATTCAAACTTTGTACAAACACTCCCTGAAAGAATGTACCTTCAAATATAAGTGGGATCAAATATATTTCATTTTACATGCGATTTGAAAGCAGGTAAGGCAAAGGTTATTTAGGGTTCAAAAGTACTAAATTTTTGTTTTTGATAGCTCCACTTGTGTTAAGCATATTTAAAGTTAAAAATATATGCTATAATTATAAGGTTCTCCTTAAAGAGTTAGATTAATATTTTGGATGAAGGCATAAAATATTAAAATATTTTGTTTTTTAAATAAATATAAATAGTTGACTGTCTATTTTTTTTTCACTATACTTGGTTGAATTGTACCACATACATAGCAACACTTGGAACAGATAGATATAGCCCGATTTTCTTACGGGGAACCATTTAAAATACCTCATTTCCTACAAGGATCCTAATATAAGGTAGGTTTCTGGTAGGAAAATGGACTGCCAGAAGGTTCTTAGTAATAAATTTGGCTGTAGTAAAACTGCAGAAAAGTAAGAGGTATAAACTAACTTATGCTGAGCTTAGGTTCTAGTCTAGATTTAGTAAAGTGTTGATGAGAGATTTCTCATGACTCATATTTCTGATCAAACACAATGTTCCTTGTTGAGATATTTTGATAAAATAGCACTGTTAATAGTTCAAGCCATATCTTTCATCATTTTAGGTACCTGATTTGTCTAGGTTTTATAATGGTATGTCATAGGGTCAACCATCCATTAAAGAAAAGTTTATATGGTAAGTCTTGTTTCGTCGGTTTGTTCACTTACATGACGAAAAATAAATTTAGGGTGTTTGAAAAAAATGAGCTAGGGATAATATTTGGTCCAAAAAAAGGGTAAGGCTACTGTAGAATGGAGAAGGTTACATATTGATGAGTTACTTACTTTGTACTCTTCACAAGACACTGTTAGGAAAATCAAATCTCACAGATTACACGGTGGGCAGTATATGGAACACAAATGGAAGAATCTAGACCCATGTTCATGGTATTGACTGTGAAACCTAATGGTAAGAGACCATTGGGAAGATCTAGACACAGATGGGAGTACAACATTAGAATGGACCTGAAAGAGATAGAATGAAATGAGGTGGACTGAATAGAACTAGCTCAAAATAGAGATATGTGGCATACTTTTGTAAGTGCGCCAATGAAATTTCAAGTTTTTAATACCATATAGTAAGTAGGTGGTAAGTCCTACTTAATAATAATAATAATAATAATAATAATAATAATAATAATAATAATAATAACCGCGTCTTACTACCCGTTCGGGTTATACGCTTAAGTACTAATTACACTAATGGGTTAGGAATTGGAAAGGTTGAATTTAGTGGAAGTGAACCCGCATTTACGTGGAGGGAGAGTGAAAAACCATTTAGGAAAAAAAACCTCAGTTCACCCGACCGAGATTCGAACCTCGATCTCCCCGTCTTCGGTAGTCGAGCTCAACACGACTGGCGCGTTAGCCAACTACGCCACCGAGGCGGGTTGTAAGTCCTACATGTTGAACCTGGTATTGGGTACATTCATTAGATACTAAAAGCTGCAACTATGATGTATTTTAACATGTTATCTATTGTTATCTATCCTACAAAAGGTCAACACACCTGCAGCTTAGAAAATCTAATCTACCCATTAAAATATACCCATTGTCAGGATCACTATGTAGGTATTAACATTGAAACATAATAGAAAAATTTAATTACCATGTCATTCCAACTTAGTAAAAACAACAAACGAAAAACTAGTTTTCTCACACACTAAAAGCCATAGCTTGAACTTTGATCAGGCAACGTCTTGATATGGATCATTGCATGTCATCAGCACTAGGGGTATTCTTTTATCAACACATGTTGAATCTAGACAAGAACCAAAACTCAACCCAAGATAATTTCTACACTAATACCTGCCCGTACAGATTTTTTTTAAAGTCATTTATCAATCTTCAAGCACTTATATATACAGTGAACCTTGAAAAGTGAAAGTTAAGTGAGGCTCCATGTCTTTAAATAATTGTTTAAAAAATGTAATTGGCTAGAATCAAATCTAGATAGTGAAAAAGATTATCAACGTACCCAGCCAAATCCTTTGATGACCATCCCATTTATGTACAGTGTATGGCACATTAATACATCAAAGAAGTTTTATTAACTTTTGCAAGGTCAGGTCCTTTGCTGACTTAACCAATTGCCTAAGTGAAATGTTTGTGCTTTAAGATCGCATAATCTCATACCTTGTATGACACTAAGATTGTAAATATTATGTAGTTAATTGTGTCACTATGCTTATTTTCTGAATTTTTCTCAAAATGTACATAATTATTTACTAGTATATTTCATAATATAATATTATTATTTGGTAATTAAACTAAGGTCTATCATTTATTTTCATCAGGACCAGTCATCAATGTATCCCATTTAATTGCTTTAATTAGTTGTATCAATATAGCTTTATTTTTAATTTAAAAATCTGGTCTAGTTTTTATGCTAACATGGATGTTGTAGATAATAAACTACATAGAAGAAACCATTAAATGTTTAAGACAGACTTTTTTTTTTTAATAATTCCATCTCACTATTAGTATTAACAGTAATTGTCAACAGTGTCCCAAGTTGACTTAAATCTTCATTTGTCTCTTGCTCCCATCAGGCCCGGACGGCAAAGTCATATATGAAAAGAGAGACAGTGTAAATAACAATAGTAAGTAGCTATGATCACTCACTGCTACGCTTCTAATTGTTCCTTATGTCTCGTTGGCTCTATATTGTAATACTGTTGGCGAGTGTTATGATATAAAGTGTTTGTTTTTATTGACCCTATGAAAGAGGGGTGTTATCTTGTTGTTTTGGCAGGGTTGCCACACATCAAACTTTATGTCTTAAAAAAAACTGAGGCAGTAAAGTATAAAACTATACATTTATAAAAATTTCATTGACGTATGAAATGTATAATATCAACAGTTCTCGAACAGCGATTTGATTGATCTTAAAAAAAAAGATTTCCTAATGATAAAAATTTCACCTCTACAGTAAACTCTCATTATTCGTGTGTGGGATATCCAGGTTGTAGCTAATCTGTGTTTTCATCAGATAATTTTTTTCATTTCAATGGGTGAAGCTTCCGAGCAAATTACGGACTTTTGAAAAGTCGTTTTTTGTCTTGTTTCCTGGTAAACATAAAAAAAATAGTTTTTTGGATAAACCTGTTTGTTAAGGAAGTGTTAATTTAGGATGTAATGCGAGATTAAATTCGCTACTAAATTGAATTATCCTCATTTTTCAAATATTCATGTAACTTCTCACTTTCATTAACCCGGATAATCAAGAGTCTACTGTATGCCAAATCATTTTGACATAACGTTAATTAATTGGTCTTTTTGGATATATTTAATGACTTTGCTAAAAATATTTTGCATTGGTTGGAGGATCATAAAGACTAATACAGAGATTCTCCCACCTTCAACCAACCCCAAATATTTGCCATTATTATTTTATTTTTTATTTAATAATATAGGACACCATGATTCAGACAATCAAAATCATCTAAATGAATATTTGGAATTATTTAAAGATTATAATAATTCTCTTCACAAAATACCATTATTTTGATTGTATACTGAGTTTTTTTTTAGCAAAAAATGACAGGTACAGCAACATTGTTTTAAAGTTCAGTACTATACATGTTGAGAAGGGTGGCAATCCTGCTGTTGCTGGCATTCTTGGTTGGCTTTTAGCTTTTTGGCCCTTATCTTGTCTCACCTGATCATCACCACATCATCATGAATACAGCAGACACTGTACATGCTTTTAGAGTGGCCTTTGGAACACACAAATACATGTCACAATGACGGGTAACTAAATAGAGGAGCAATAATTAGATCAAAAGCTAAATTAATTTTATGATTAAAACTGACATACGAAATGTCATTTAAAAAAAAATTGTAGAACAATATATCTGTAATAGTAAAAACTTGTTATTTATTAAATCAAAAAACTTTAACTTGAACACGAAAAAAACTTTTTCAGGGAAATTAACAGCTATAAATTATTTCAGGTGCTTTAAATAAGATATACATTCAAACTCCAATAAAATTTACTATTTTTTTTTTTGGTGTTAACTTATTTTCTTTACATTGTCTGTGTTAACAAGAATTATAACATAGCTCTGACAGCTTTATGTTGGAAAGTTATCCAAATAAGTTGTGAATTTAAAAAAATGTAAGACAGGGGAAATGTTGAAAATGAAAATAGTTTTTACATCTTGTATTTTTTGGTAAAATATTTGAAAGTCAGAAGAGAAAATATTGTTTATTTAGTGAATTAAACCAGGAGGGTTCCCAACTGGTTCTTTTCAGGCAAATGCTGAGGCATTCCTTTAAAACAATACCATAATATTTTCTTCGCTCTATTGTTTAAGTTGCCTGATAACCAGTACTGACATTTGAGCATGTAAATAAAAAGTAACGCAAGCTTTTTTTAAATAATTTTTGCTGTTTATTTATAAAAAAAAATTGTGCCTACTTCTTTTATGACTAAATGTTATTTTAAAGTTATATTTTTTGTGGATTTGTTTGAAACTGTCTTCGATAAAATAGTTAATATCTAAAAACTATTTATTTAAATATTTATCACAGAATAAAGCAATTTCTAAGGAGCTCATTGGGCACCTTAATTATTAGAAGAAAGTTTACCACTGAACTCTTATTGAGTAATTTAAAATTAAATTAACTTATTTCATTCAAATTAAACCCATAAACCCATATTTAGTTACCAAGGATAAGGGGGTGGGGGGTGGGGGGTGGGGGGTGGTGGAGAGCCAGCTCTATCACAGTGCTTAAACAAATGCATATATCTAAAAATGTATAGTAAATAATTAAATTGGGTAACTTTTTCCTAAGATTAATGTATTTTTGATACTGAATACTCTAAAACCATAACAATAATTAGCATCCCTAGGAGGTCAGGAGTTCAAATCTTAACTAATTGTTTTGGGGGTGGGTTTCTAATCTTTTTACAGATAAAACGTGTACTTTACTTATATATTCCACCACCTTTGATTAAGCCACTACCCTTGAGTTAAAACATAAACAAATAAATATTAATTAACTCACTTCATTTATTTATGTTTTACAAAGAGGAGTAACTATGTAGATATATATGTAAAATATGTTTACATTTACACAAAAAGTGTTTAAAAAATCTATTGACAAATGAACATATTTTTTTAAATATGTGTATATCTGTGTGTACAAAAGTATTGTATGCACTACCTATATGTAATTCAATGCCCTATTATAAAAGTACAGTATATGATAACAGGCATGGGTGATAAAAGGGATACAAATTAAGCTCATCTAGACTGGTTTAATACTGATAGGAATGTTAGGTTTTTCATCCTAGCAGGTTGTATTGAAGGTGGTTTTCCCTGTTCTATTTCCACACAAATTTGGGGTGGATTTAATCTAAAATTCTTCCTTCCACATTCCCACACCCTTAGGGAAATTCATAATCATCAACAATGTTTCCAGCCTGTACCTGCTCAGTTTAGTAAAATATCTTCATATTTCTCTGTCCTTCTACCATTCTTCTTCCTTTAATCACTTCTATTCTTCCCCTTTCACTTGCACACTTTCTGTTATCAATTCCTCCCATCTCTTTCTTTGACTCCCTTGCAGTCTTTATCCTATACACTTCATCTCCAACATTCTCTTTGGCATTCTTCTCTTTTTCCATCCTCATTACATGCCCATATCATCCTAGTTTAGCTTCCTCTACTATCTCATGTACTCCCTGTACCCCCACTCTTGCCCGGATAACTTCATTCCTAATCCTGTTTTTCCTCATGACAGCTAACATGCTCCTCACAAACTTCATTCCCTTGGCCTCCACTTTCCTAGTCCATCTTACATTCACCGTCCATGTTTCTGCTACATGTGTGACTATGGGTACAAAGTATTTCATTACACTTTCAAGGGCTCCTCTCTTCTTCATAGCAGATCTCTAGCTCAGCTATAGAATAACTCCCCGTTAGTGAAATTAAATATGGTTAGCCAGGAAGGACAGGACAAAAAGAAGGTATAATCTATTTGCTTTTAGGAGCCACTCTATTCTAATTATACCCGGAATAAGCCATCTTAAAAGAGGGTTGTCTAGTGTGGTGTTGCCGGTTTGAGCAACATTTGAAGAAATGACATTATCTGAGCAATGTGTGGGGGTAGGAACAGTTTACTTGTAAACGTTTCAACCTTTTCCTCTTCTTGTTTTTAAAACATGTCTAGGGATCCCATTCATCTTGATTTTCCTGTAATAGTTCAGGTTCTATGCGTTTAACAGAACTCTCCTTTGGTGTCCCAACAAATTCACCCCGGGATACCAAATGCCCCAGGCCTTTCCAATTTATGAACATAAGAACATATCTGTTGGTGCATACATACATTTGGACTTTCCCCCCATATTAGATGTATGGTGTTCATAGTTCTTTAATACAAAAAAGCTTTAAACAATAATTTTTGTTTATGTAAACTTAAATATTACGTCACAGTAGTTGTGAAAAAAGAGGACACGTCTGTAAGAGTGGGACAACCACTAACCAAAGAGAATAGAGGAGATAGAAGAAGATTTTTAGTTTAGTCTGGACTGAGACTGCTGGAGATGAAGAAAAAATATTTTAAAGTGATCTGAGTTTAAGTATATTTCTTCTTATGTTTGTTTTAATCTTCGATTAATATTTCAAATGGATGATGTTGCTATCGAAGTTGTTTTGTTGTTCTTATGCTAAAAGATTAATTGTCTTCATTCATTGAATGGAACGTTAACAATCTCTTCTTCTACCTCCCACCACCAACATTTCATGAAGTTAGTCGCTTTTTAAATTTTTTTTAAAATAATTTGTATTCCTAAACATATCAAATGTAAAAGCTTTATACTCATTACCTAAAATTGAATGCATGGCTTATTTTTGCACTCCTCTCCACAGTAGGAAGTTTTTGATGATCAAATTTTCGTTCATAATAGCTTTTACCAGTGTATAATTGGTTCATATCAGCTTTATATCCCTAGTTTTGCAAATTTCACCCCATTGTAAACTTGTGTACATGACTGTTTTTATAATATTTTATGTTCTTGCTGTACCCATTTTGAGAAGAGGTTTGGTTGTTATTTTTTCATGACAGATTTATTAGCTATGAAACACAACTAAATAGCTTGTATATTCGAACAATCATTTCTAAATATTGATTTGAACCTCAAAATATGAGCTTAACAGTTAGCACACTGCTGCCATATTTGCAGAGCTTTCAAGGCTACTATCTAATTATATTAAACTATCACATTTGTTTTGGATATAGGTAAGAACCTAACCAGCTCAGTTGATCACACAATAGCGTTCTAAGATTGGCTAAGGGCTCAAATCCATCTCCAAGAACTATTTGTAAAATCTATATTTTCTATGTATCATACATAACATACCCAAAGGAATTGAAACACAAATAATTGGGAAAAACTCGATAAACCAACTTTATTTAAATAAGCACCCAATGTAATTATACTTCCATAATAAAGTGTGTGAAGGTACGTTCATATATTATTTTATTCACAGTTTTTACTCATTTTACATTTTACTTAGCTGACTCTAATTGGCTACAACCTAAAACGGTTACCGTACTCTTACAACAAATTGTAAAACAAAACTGCACAGTAAAATCAATAATAAAGAATGCTAGTTACCAGCTTTATAAATTACTTGATTCAACTTAGTGAACTGTTATTATAGGTCTGAGATTTTATTAATTGGAGCAACTTGAGACAATACAGTGTCATCACTTCTTTTTTTTATAAATGTACACTTTTCACTGTTGTAAAACTGTTTATAACGTTAAAGTAAAGCTGAATCAAAGCTAAAATATTTTTGTTATTGTTTCATGCTTAGGAGAAAAATTATATTGTTTATATTTATCAAACATTAAAAACTAAAATTATACAGTGATTTATAAAATGTACTTAAGCAAAATTGTGTTAAATACCAATACATCAGCCTAAGCTTATTATTAAAGTTATTTCTTTACAATAACATGTAATCAGTGCCGGATTTAAGGCTGAGGGGGGCAGAAATCACTCCATGCCCCGACAGACACGCCCCCCCCCCCCCC
>CABFWO010000792.1:84197-128727 GCA_902155825.1 Timema genevievae | reverse complement strand
CCCCACAAGAAAGAATATATTAACTCTAATTTTCTATTGTAGATGTGTTCTTGTTTTGTGCCTACATTAATGTTCTTCCTGCATGAAATAATGAGATAAAAACAAATAGATACATATTCAGTTTAAGTTAAAAATAAAAATGAATAAAAAATAATCTACATGATGTATTATTTACATTGGCTTATGGGGGCCTCCACACTGTGTGTTGCCCTGAGGCCCCCCACATATGTAAATCCGACATTATATGTAATTCAATCACTTTTAATTGTTGACAACCTTAACTGTAAAATATATTATAAAAATTCTATGCTATAAAATACACTATAGCAAAAATTCAAAATAAATGTGTATTTCAGATGAAAAGAACTGTGAAGCTTTATATAATCAAAACCAGAATTGTTATTCAAAATATATTTGAACCAAAGTCCAAATTTTCAAAGCTTGGCACACCCCTATCATATGTTTTAATCTAGGGTTTATAAAACATTCCAAATGGTCTTAAAAAACAGTGCAATGTAATAATAGATGATCTTTCACAGCATTCACTTTGTGTGCTAAAGTTAAATTCAAGGGGTTTCTATTTTATTAGGTTAATTTATTTAGTTTAGCATTTTAAATACAGATTGTGACATTTCTAACCCATTTCTCTTAATTACTTACCGACCACTTTTTGGCTGTATAATTATATTCCCGTTAAGAAGAGGTTGTCAACCTCTAATTAATATATGGATACCTAAGACAGGGCATAATTGCTGCTGCTATAAATTCTTGCCACTAGTTTTTTTTTTCCTCTTAAAGCTGTCTGGTAACTAGCATACCTTTTACAAAAATATTAAATCCTGAAATTGTAAATCTACTAAATTTGTCATGAACTCTATTCGACACAGGAGTGGTGGTAAACTGACAGCTATCAGAGAATGTTAAAAACGATTAACAGAAAAACATAATCAAAAACAAATCGTTTGTTGTAAAAGCTTTGACTGACAAAAGTAACAAAAAATCAACATGTAGCCTTGTAGATCACATAGTTTGGCGAGTAGATACATGAAAGTATATGTAGAAACTTTTACTAGCTGCCACTTACTCCCCTACTGTTGATAGGATATAGTCACCAAAGTCATTATAAGTCTACTTACTACACATTTAATAACTACCTGAATTGTTGTAAAATCATTTATAAAACTAAGCATGCTACATAGGCTAATTATTTAAGGATATGGATTTATTTATGATGACGTTTTCAACGTTCCTGTCATTCAGATATATTTTAAAAACATTATCAGGTTTTAAATATTTTGTAATCTCCATGTGAATCAAACTTTCAAAACAAAGCACAAAACCTATATCAAACTATCTATTTTATAGACTAAGATTCAAATATTCATTTGTCATTTTGTTCATTGTTGAAACTGTTTACTGTAGATATGGAAAATGTATTTTAAAAGCTTGGGATGCTATTTTATAGGAGACAATGGTGGTTCGAAGGTAGTGAAAAATGACAGTGAGCGACAGATAAACTCCTCAAACTCCACTATTGCCGAGGTGGCTGTCGACCAATTACAAGCCAGCGAGAAACTCATAGCAGGTTTGGAAACCAACCTACTATTACATTTTTCCAAGCTATGTATTATTTGAATAGAACACTGTACTCATAACTTAAATTTTTTTTTGAGTAAACTCTTACTTTGTCTAGCTTTTTTTAAAGTATAAAATTAAAATGATATAGTTACTGTATATTGTTATAATATTATAAGTTTTTATTTTGAAGTCTAAGTCGATACATTTTTACCAGCTTCGACTTTACCCAAAATTGTTTCCGACTCCACAGCCCTGGTTTAATCAAAACAAAATCATAGCTTACAAAGATTAGGAATATTAAGAACTAGGCTATAGAGATTGGGAAGTTAAACTCTATAGATATTTAATTTGTGTAAAATGTATTAAGTTGAAAAACATTTGAAGGTTGCAAACACTAATTTGGTGGACCACACACAAGTCACAGTTTGAAGATCCTTGATTTATATTATGTGATTGGTAAAATTGGTTACAATAACAATATGACAGACCTCGATCCTGGATTTTGTGCGTCCATCTTAACTTAGTGCAGGCAGCTTTTCAACCTCTTATTTAACTAGCCTCTCTGCATATAACCCGAACGATTAGTAAGATGCGGTGCTAAAAGAAAAAACGAACTATCCGCTTTTCAGGAGAATTATTTTTAATTTCCTCACTGCTGGCACTTAAGCATTTGACTTAAGTAAATAATGGTATGGCATATTTCCAGAATTGAACGAGTCCTGGGAGGATAAGCTCAAGAGGACAGAAGTGATCCGTCTTCAGAGGGAGGCTGTGTTTGCGGAGATGGGTGTAGCTGTGAAGCCTGATGGAATTACAGTTGGTGTCTTCTCACCCAAAAAGGTAAAAACTGTCAATTACTTGAATTTAAAGCTGTGTGTCAATTTTACATAGGATGAACCATCGATCACAATTAAATAAACAAGTTAAAAAAACATAAAACACTTGATAGTGTTTTCAAATTCTAAAAATACATACAAAAAAAATTACAAGAAACAACTTTTTTTTTAACTTAAAAATATGTATTACGTTCTTTTTACACTTATAAAAATGTAGAAGTATTTAATATTTTTGTTGCTATTCTGTGTAATTTGAGTTCTCGATAGTTTGAGATAGACAACTTTTTATCAAAACTATGTCACAATTAAAAATATATTTATGATGATTAGTTCAAAAGTCATAGAACAAGTAAAGTTAAAGCGCGGTACTTTCATTCATAATACAATAAATTACATTTTTAATCAAATCCATGAAATCCCATTTAAAAAAAACTCTCATGGTCATCTAATTTTGGAAATTATTAAAAACTTTACATTTCTCATCTTAAGCTTTAAATATAATATATGTAGGTCTTATAACAAGGGACCGGACTTTGACTATTTCCCTTATATTTTCTTTGATTGCCAAACATAGGCAGCTTAGGTATATGAGGGCTATTCATATTTCAACCTTTGTTTAAATGTACCTTGCGATGAAAGCTGAGTATGGAGCTCACGCATGCGCACTTACATCATGTGATGCATTGTTTCTCCCCTCCATATTTTGTTAGTTAGAATTGTCTTATGAATGAGTTAACATGTGTGCTGCAATTGATGCTCCCACCAGCTGTGAAATTAGCGCTGTCATCTGTTTTATTCACGCTGAGGGCAAAACTGCTGCTTAAATTCATCAGAGAATGGAGACATTGTAAAGTCAAACTTTATGAGTGAAGGATGTGTCGAAGAGTAGTATAGAAAAATTAGAGTTGGGTGAACTGTCATGCACCATAAAGGTGGTCAAGATTGGCGATCATTGGTGACTGATGAACTTGTTCAAATTTTAAAATTTCAGAGCTTTCGTGTGGTTTTCTCCTTATTTCTTGAACAGTTCTGTATGAGATCATTACAAGTAGGCTAGGCTTCCACAAGTTTTGTGCAAAATGGGTTCCAAAAATGCCTGCCGATGTGAACAAAATGCAGAGAATGGGATCAGCCTTGACATTCTTGCAGCGTTACAGAAAAGATGGGGATGAATTTCTTGACCTTAATGTTATGGGTGATGAAACGTGGGTTCAATTTGTGAATGTCGAAAGCAAAGTACAGTCAAAGCTGTTGATACACACACATTCACCAAACAAACTCAAAAAGTTAAAACAAACCCTTTCAAACAAAAAGGCTGATGGCAACCCTTTTCTGGGATAGGAAATCTGTGCTTTTGACAGAATTCATGGAACATGGAACCACAATAATGACAGAAAGATACTGTGAAACACTAAGAAAATTGTGCAGGGCAATTTAGAACAAAAGGCGAGGTATGCCTATGTTAAGTACTGTGTGCTCTTTCCCGACAACGTGCGGCCCCACACGGCTGCACGCACACAAGCATTGCTGGACCACTTTGGTTGGGAGGTGTTCAATCACCCTTTGTATAGCCCAGACCTGGGACCAAGTGATTATCACCTCTTAAACTACATGACAACCTGGTTGGGACCGCAGCACTTCAATAACAATAAGGAGTTGAAGAATGGCTTCCAATCATGGCTAAGCTCCCAGACTGCAACCTTCTTAGACACATGAATACAAAATCTTGTACCCCGATTCAATATGTGTCTTAATTCAGGGGGTGATTATGTTGAGAAGTAGCATAGACCTATAAATTTTTTTGTATATTTTAATTTTTATTTTCCATGGCTTGTTTTCTTAACAGCCTACCACTGACAAGACGTGTATTAATCAGAACTTGTGAATGTGTAGAATGCCAGGCCTCCACCATGGTTCGGATCCCACATTAAACTGTAGGTCCTCCATTTCATCTCACAATCACCTTACCATTACACATTAGCATAAGTGCTAATTACCCGAACAGGTAATAAAACACATTGCTAATAATAATAACAGCCTACCAGAGGTTAAAATCTGAATATCCTACTTGTATGCATTTCATGTTATTACAAGCACACTATGTTAATTTTATGGTGCCTATAATTGCCTATTTTTTGAATAAGCACCTTAACACGCTTATTTCGGCTCTGGCGCCTCTATTTTTCATATGATGTGGATTTTCTGGTGAATGAAGGAAGAATCCACTTTCTTAGAAATTGTAAGCTATAGCATATTTGTTTGGAGTAAGTTTGAAAATTGGCCCTTGTTAAAAAGCTTCCAATGATCGTAAATTGGGTAATGGACAATAGGAACAGTGGCAAACATCTTGGGAGGGAGCGGCATGACGTTGCTGATTTGTGCTTTGACTGGTACACCGTCCTTAGTAAATAAATAACTAATAACCATCATAACTCACGACATAAAACCTTGATCAAAGTTTGTGTTTCCAGACGCCTCACCTGGTGAACCTGAATGAGGACCCCTCTATGTCCGAGTGTCTGCTATACTACATCAAGGACGGGGTAACCCGCGTTGGTTCGGCAGAAGCCAACATACCGCAAGACATCCAGCTTAGTGGCTCTCACATTCTGAGCGAGCATTGCGTATTTGAAAATAAGGAAGGGGTCATCACCATGACACCACAGGAAGGCGCCCTTTGCTATGTCAATGGCAGAGAGGTGAAGGAGCCGGTAGTCCTCAAGACAGGTTCTAGGGTCATCCTCGGCAAGAATCATGTGTTCCGGTTCAATCACCCTGAGCAAGGTTAGTCCAGCATACTTCTTTACCTAAAGATTTAAACACTTGAAGGCTTTTTAACTAAAAAAAACTGTGATCATGAATTTGATTAAATTTCACAAAATTTTAGTGGCATATGATAGAAATAATACTTCAATATAAAAATGGCACCATCAGTACCAATCTGGTGTCCGTTAACTCTCTTTCTAGTTTTTTACCTACTAAAGTAAA
Organism: Timema genevievae; assembly: GCA_902155825.1. Taxonomy (NCBI): domain Eukaryota; kingdom Metazoa; phylum Arthropoda; class Insecta; order Phasmatodea; family Timematidae; genus Timema; species Timema genevievae. Next base: position 123,325 of record CABFWO010000792.1, on the reverse strand, counting down.
ATTTGGTCTCAACATCATTTTAGAATTAATAATAACATAACCACACCCAAGCAACAGTGTTGGATTAGATTTTATAAATAACAACCACATGGTTTGTTCAGATGTTTAAATAAACTTATTAAATTTCCAAATAAATATATAATTCTATCAATCTCAAATTAATTTTGAACATTTAACCTTTTACCACATTCTATGATATGACACTATACCTCAATGAAGAAACTAAAACCATTAGTTTTCATTTTAAAAGTTTCCAACTGTCAGCCATGCCATGTTTTTTCAAATTAATTGTCCTCTCTTTGCCCCATCAGAGCGTACATAACATACCAAACAACTTTGTGATACAGTCAGCAAGAAATCATAAATTTACATTAACACTATTGCACATGGATCATTTCTGATGAAACATTAATGGAGATAAAGAGTTAATAAAAGTTCCTAATACTGAACATTGTTGAAATATTAATTAATAGTTGGATAAAAACTGCATTGAAAAGGCCGTTTTTGACCATTTTCGATTGGCTTTACAGATACGCACTGTGCACAAATCTTAATTCCATTCTAATAGGGACATACTGTAGTTATTAACAAGAAACTTTATCGCATTGTACCCCCATCGTCACCCCAGAAAATTTTGGGTAATCATTCAAATATGAATGCGCTGCACACATTTATGGCATATTGTAGGCCCTTTATTTTCCCTTTTACTTCCATACACACACAAACACAGATGTAGAGCTGGGCCTGTTATGAAGAACACTCTTAATAATATCAAACCCACTTCAGTGGCCGGATGGTCCAAACCAAAACTCTCGATTTTCGAATCCCATTCAATTCTACTGAGGGATTTTTTCCTCAATGTTTTCCCACTCTCCTTCCACACAATAATGGGTAGATTACTTCTAAAACTATTCCTTCTTCATCCCTACCCTATTAGACTAATTATCATGCTTATGTATAGCCTTAACAGTTAGTGAAATGCAGTGGGGGTGGGGACCAAAAAAAAAATCAATATCAACAACTATTCAAAGCTTTAATAGCTTAAATTTTTATTGCTAAATCCATAATCACATTTATAAACAAACACATATCTGAAAAATTAATTTTAAAATACTTTCAATATAATACAAAAATGTATAGGCAAACAAGAAGCTAGAAGTTTTTGTTAGTTCATGTTATGTAAAGAATTTTGATTAGGGGTGTACTAATATTACAGTTCGCCAATATAGATGATGGTATTACTTATACGCTTACTTAAATACCTACATTCTATTACAAATCAATATCAACTTTGTATTTTAATTTTTATACAACACTGGTTGGCTCTGGCCAAAACTTGCATTTAGAGCTTTACTTAGTATTACATTTTTTATAAACTGTTTAGAAAATTAAAAACTGATTAAAGTTTAATATAAAATTATCATTATCAATTAAATATTGTGTTATAGTGTTGGTTAAGCAATATAAATAGATGATATATTTTAAGCAAAAATTTGTTTCTATCTATCTATCTATTGGGTCAGCCAAACAAACTTTCATTTTGCTATATTTCTTTCATAAAAATTATCTTTGAATACAGCTTGGATATTATTCAAAGTAGGCCTACATAAAACTTAGTTTATAAAAAGTAAATTTATAATAATTTTAGGGTCTATGAGGATCAACATTGCCTTCTTATTAGTTGAAGTCAAGACACCTTAGCTCAGTCGATAGCATGTCTGTCTACTAAGCTAAGAGTCTTGGGCTCTATTTCTGGCATGTTCTAGATTTAAATTAGTTTTTAAGTCATATGCTGAAATAATCCCAGTTCAAAAAGTACAGGTTAAGTGTATCAAAGGAATGAAAAAAATAAAGAAAAAAATATTCAAAACAGAATTTTAAAATAAATTTACTAAGCCTAATATTTCTAAACAATACTGTATATTAATTGGACCTTTTCACTCCTTAAATTATAAAATCCGCCCTAGAGCTCTAGAAACCTATCATAGATATTATTCTAATTTGACTGTCAGGAAAGTACTTCAAATTACATCTACATAATAATTACAAACCATATCTGGAGAATATACAAATATCTTAGTAACATTGTAATATAATACAAATGTTAACAATGAGGCTACACTTGTTTTTATTCTCAACATTCTTATTCATTCAAGTAGTTTAATTTTTTATACAAAACATAAATCGGGCACAATCTTGGAAAACGTGTTTTTTTTGTTTCAGCACGAGAACGTAGGGAGAAAGTTGCCCCAACAGATAATTCAGGTGAGTTAATCCGTTTCATTATAAGGACATACATTCATTGCAACATTGAAAATATCCAGACAGGTGTTAATAACACCTTAAAACAATTCCATACTCTAATTTAACTTTAAATATTTATGGATAGGTAGGAACTATAAAAGACATGATGTTTGCTAATGGTTTATGGTATGTGAGGAGGATGAAGAGGGAGTACAGAAACAGCTACAAGAATTAAATGAGGAAGTGTGAGTGTTGAATGAAATGTAACATGGCGAAGTGTGAAGTGATGGTAACTAACGACAATGAAGAAAATAGGGTCTTGTGAAGCTATTTATTTGGATATAGTAGAGCTGAGAAAAGTAAATAATGTAAAATATCTTGGAACCTTAATTGTGGGGAAGAGTGGAAGTGGAGAGGATCTAATGAGAGGTCAGCAGGTAGAGTTGTTCTAGAGGTGTGTGAGAGACGTGCAATGGAGAAAAGAAGTGCCTTTGAGTGTGTTAGAAAGTGCTGAATAGGGTGTACTTTGCACCCATTGTCACATACGCAGCAGAAAGAGGACATTAAATGTAATAAAAGATAGAAGGAAAGTGGAGGCCGTGGGAATGAAGTTTGTGGGAAGCATGTTAGCTTTTAAAAGGAGAAAGAGGATAAGGAGTGAAGTTATCCAAGAAAGAGTCGGGGTTGAGGGAATACATGAGATAGTAGGGAAAGCAAGACTGAAATGGTATGGGCATGTAATGAGGATACAACACTTGTGAACTTATAAATGTTGATTGGAAGGACAAAGTATAAGAATAATTTAAAAGTTTAACATTTCAATTTATTAATATTCAAGCAAGTCAATAGGACGTACCTAGAATTATAGATAGAAAATTATTCAAACCATCCATTGTTTAATCATGAGCAGAGCCCTTCTTTTATGGTGAATAAAAAAGCCCAATTTCGTTTTTTTAAGATCCCCAAAAGCGGTGAATAAGCGATGAATGACAAAAATCCTATTTTTGCGACGAAATTATCGAATTAAGACAAAAGCGTTAAAAAAGTGGTTTTTACCAAACTTTCGTGATTAAGGTGACTTTGTTGGGTTAAAACTAGACTTCCAGGACAATGTTTGAAACAGGTAAACTAAACATATTGAAGTGAAAACCAAAAATTACATTTTGTTTGGACAAAACGGTAAAAAACACTAGTCCGCAAAAAAATGTGCTGTCAACTTATTAAAAAAGTAAGATTTAGCGGCAGCTGGTCCGGGAAAAGTATGTACAAGTCACAAAGACAAAATATTACACAAAAATCATCTTGTTACTTCACAAAAATTGTGACTATATTTTTAAATCTCAATTTAGGCTAGAAAAATACAAAATAACTACTCAACATCACCAAACTGCAACATGCCGAATGCTGAAAATCGCGACTAAATCGCGATTATCGTGGACATCGTTTAAAATCGCGAATATCGCGCTAAAACGCCGATCTCGCGAATTATCGCGACAATTCTGAGCATATATTTGCAATCAGGGTAACCTGAAATGTGAACATCTGAAAGAAAAAATGCCATATCTAACATTCGCGAATTATCGCGATCTCCACAAACGCAGGGCTCTAATCATGAGAATATAAATGGCTACAGTATTTAAATAGCTCGAAAAAGGAGCATCGAGTGTGAAGCACCCAGGTACACCCCATAACTCACACATATTGGTCATAGTTGTAAATAAGAAAAGCTTGTAACTTGTTAAAGCAGGACAATTACTAAGTCTTCAAATAGGATTAACAGGAACAACTTCAAGGCAATATAATTAAATAGCAGCAATTAACTCTAATTACAAAATAATCATAGATAATTCTACTCCAGTCAACTGACTGTGAGGTTTCCAACTACAACACATAATTTAAAATATAAAGAACTAAACCACATAAATTTAGTCCCAGTTTAAGGAGCTACAGGGGCGGTAATTAACATGAGCTAGCTAGCTTGAGTTAACTCCATAGAGTTAGACATTACCATGTTAGAAGCTCCTAGAAGAGAAATTATTATTTTACAACTAGCAAACGGCGAGCTACCAGGAATCTAGATGCTAAATATAATACAGCTGGCCAATTCCTAAATCGTACTGCCTTAGCAATCAATAGTATCTTTATTCTGTTACCCTGAAAAGGAGACACTAATACTAGACAAAATAGTGGTCATTTTCGACTAACGCTAAAGGCGTCACAAGGGGGCCGTACACAACAGACAAAACCCCGCGGGCCACTACTATGGACAAATAGCACTTACACAGGTTTTGCACCCAGTACACAGACACATCAGGGACAAGTGTCAGATACAGACCCAGTTAGTTTGTGAAACAAAGCATTAGATAACCTGGTATCCTCCATTATTTTATTCTATTATTTAAACTAGCCGCAGCATGGTCATATATTCTAAGGAGTCTAATCTTGACCTTAATATTTGCGACTAAGCCTAATAGACATAGAAATATCTCTATCTCTATCTATCTATAATATATCTATATATCAGGATAAATCTATATTTCAGCACATAATTAAAAAATGAACACACATGTGTATTTTAGATGTCAATATTTATTATAAAAGTTTTTAAAGCCGTGTGTATTTTTTTAAAGCCATGTTGGGGCTTACACGTTCAAATCGATATTGGGGCTTTTGAAGCTTAAAATCCTTGTTTAATATAAACATACCAGTTTCTATAATGTTATTTATTAGGGCTTTTCTATTGTCTAGTAAATAACTAAGCATCATAATAGTTGATATAACAGAAATAAAAATTTAAACATATATGCGTATATTAAATATTTTAAATATTTAGGCATAAACAAATCTTGCCAAATTCAAATATTACAAAAATAAATTACTTTTTTCTAAAAAGTAAGAAAAACATAGTTATATATTTGCTGCTTACTACTTACTGTATTATTTTTATATAAGAAATTGATACAAATAAAGAAAAGGGAAAAATAAACTACTAAGTGTAAATTTAATGTTGCCTTTATCAAACACTGAATTACTCCATTTTTAATTCAAAAAAGTTTATTTGTCCTTTATTCTTAAATCTTTATCAAATTATTTAGCCATAGGGCCACCTCATTTTTAAATATAAATACTTACTGTATTAGAAACTGAAAATCAATCCTACAATTCGACAAGGTATGCAAATTGCAATATTTTCAAGCTAGCCTCTTAGTTCTGATGTGCTTGTTTATGTTCAGTTCCGGAGAAGATTGAGAAGAGTTCCCCAGCAGAGACTCCAGGTAACGGTGAGACGGTAGACTGGAACTTTGCTCAGATAGAGCTGCTGGAGAAACAAGGAATAGACCTCAAGGTGGAGATGGAAAAGAGGTTGCTAGTCTTGGAGGAGCAGTTCCGCAAGGAGAAGGAAGAGGCGGACCAGCTGTTTGCGGAACAAAGGAAGGTTAGTAATTTGTTGGAATTTAAAGATAAAATAGTCAGCAATTTTGTTTGCATACATACTTAAGTGCAGGGCTGTGAGGTTGGTACACCAAGCCTTCGACTCAGACTTAATTATTTTTCTACTGTCAGACTCAGACTCCTTCATAAATAATACTGTAATAAAATGCTCCAATACATATGGCTTCATGGGAAGCTTCTTTGTTATTGTGAATGTATATTTAATAAAATTGGTCAGTTCAAATTACAAATGTCTATACTAAAGAATATAAAAAATTAATTAAAATAATATACTTACCATATATTATTATAATATCAGTTTTTATTTTGGGGCCAGAGTCTTTAGTTGGTAGATTTTTACCTACCTAAAATTGCTTCCGACTCAGACTCCACAACCCTACTTTAGTATGTATATACTTTTGTGTGTATTTTGGTAGTTAAGTAACTTAAGCTGACTATGAATGTTAAAAATAACCATTTGCCCATATAGCTATAAGCAGATCCGCTGGATGGTAACCGATATTTTGGTCTTTTCCTCAAAGTTGAAAAGTCACTAAAATCTGCTTTGTATTCATCTACCTCGCAAATATATTGTCACTTCAACAGGGAGTACTTGAGATAGAAGATGAAGCAAGACTGAGGTGATAAGGTCATGTAGTGAGGATGGAAAAGGAGAGTATTCCAAAGAGAATGATAGAGATAAAGTATGTAAAGGGAGGCCAAGAAAGAGATGGGAGAAGCAGATAATAGAAAGTGTGCAAGTGGGAGGAGAAGAATGGTGGAAGGATAGAGGAAGATCGAGGCATTTTACTAAACTGACCCGGCCACAGTCTGGAAACGATGTGTGATGGTGATGATGATTTCAACAAATGATTTAAACAGACTTTACTGGTCAAATTGTCAAAATATATTTGAGAGCTAGACTAAACAGAATTACTTTTAGTTTATTTTATAATGATAAGGGAAATTGATAAAACTAAAGAAAAAGGGGAAAATAAACTAATAAGAGTAAATTTGATTAAGAAAACCGACCTAGGGAAAGAGGAAATATACCGGAAGAATCCAATGTACAAAGGTGACATATTCTTCCTTTCTTCTGTCTTCTATAGTAGAAGTAGTCACACACACATTTTAACACAAATAGAATAATATTTCGGCATTGTTGCCTTTATCAAACTCAAATAAGAAAGAAGAGAGAGTTTATTTTCCCTTTTTCTTTAGTTTTATCAATTTCCATTATTATTATTATTATAAAATTATTTAGTCAAGTTATTTTAAGGCTTGTTTCACACGGTTATCAAACCTATACTTATTTCTCAACATTGTGTATGCTATGTTTGAGGAGCTCCCTTCAATTCACTCATAATAATATTAATGACGACAAACTGTGCCTATGGCTGGGTCAATGCCTCTATTTTCATCTATCCTTCCATATTTCTTCCTTGTTTAATCAACCATTTTTCTCCTTTCATTTGCACACATTCTCTTATCTGTTCCTCCCATCTCTTTCTTGTGGTCTTATTGCTACACACTTCATCTCCCATCATTTTCTTTGACATTATTTTCTCCATCCTCATTACATACTCATACCATCTCAGTCTTGCTTCCTATACTATCTCATATACTCCCTGTATCATACCACTCTTGCCTGGATAACTTCTTTCCTAGTCTCTCTTATATTCAATGTCCATGTTTCTGCTGCATATCTGAACTGGGTACAAAGTACACCCTGTACAGGACTTCCTTACACTTCAAGGGCATTTCTATTCTCCTTCGCAGGTTTCTTACACACCCATAACACACATACTTCTTATTAGATCCCTTCTACTTCCATGCCTATAAGGTATTTTATGTTCTGTCCTTTTCTCAATTCTACTCCATCCGATTTTATAGCTTTTCTAGGCCTTATCCTTTTGTCATTACCATCACTTTACACTCTTCCACTTCCTCATCAATTTACTAACTTAATTAAATGTGTCTTTGAGTCATGAAGCTGTTCAATATTGAATAGAAACATCTGACTACAAACACGTTTTGCTATAAGATGATAGTACATAGCATTATAAGAGCAAGATTATTTTTGGTGCGTATTGAATCTATTTCAAGCAAATTAACATGGTGCAGTGCAGACAAAGCTTAATATAGTGTAAATAATTCCATAGCAGACAAAGCAGATCACACGCAGCTCAAGTGATTGGTTTAGTATTCATCATATGACCGCAGTTCTGTCTTGTTCTTGTAGTTAATCGATTATGTTAATCTATGATAACCTTGATATTAAACATATGAATAAAAAATAAAAAAATATATTTATATTTAAGCTTTACAACCATTATAATTACATACAATGTTAATGCTTTTCGGGGCAATAGAGTCTGTTCCATTCCCACACCTGGTTTAACTAAATCCTTACCAGTAAGGTTGGCATAGTGGTTCCCACTCGTGCCTTTTTAGCTTGGACATTAGCATGGGTATCCCTTTCCTCTACAGCAGTTTCCCATAGTGTAGTTCGAATCCCGTTTGGGTGTACTCAGGGTGGTTTTCCCTAAATTGTTTCCCATTCTCCTTTCACATAAATGTGGGTACACTTCCTCTAAATTCAACTCTCCTCATCCCTATCACCTTAGCATAAACTTTTCTTGCTGTTAAATAATGTTCTTCCTATGAAAATTGGATTGTTGTTAACTCTACCTAAAATACAAAATTATGTTTTCAAACTTTTAGGTTTTGACACATGTTACAGAACTATGAAGCAAGGATAGATGCGCTACAGAAGCAGGTTGAAGAACAGAGCATGACCATGTCTATGTATAGTCCATACACGCCTGAAGACTTTAATAATGAAGAAGACATATTTGGTAAGTGTCCACTTGCATGTTTGCATGTGTTTCTTGGTTTATATTGCTCTAAAATTAGAAGTATCTTTAATCCAAAACAAATATCTTTCTACCCAATTTATATGTTTTTTTTTTAATCACCTCGAGAGGGTGACCTGAGGGTCTAGAGGTAAGGTGTCAGACCTCTGTGCTGGGGTCCGGGGCTAAATCCTCGCTCCCGGCACATATTTATCTGATTGCCAAACCCTTCCTTCACCTCTGACAAGACGTGTATTAATCACAACTTGTGAATGTGAGGAATGCCAGGCCTCCACCGTGGTTCGGATTCCACGTTAAACTGTAGGTCCTCCATTTCATCTCACAATCACCCTACCATTACACATTAGCGTAAGTGCGTATAACCCGACGCGGTGCAAATAATAATAATAATTAATCGCCTCAAGATAGCCTGCTTAAAAACACCATAAGAAAAATAACTAAATTTATTTGTACATGATAGAAATTAAATAATTTGAATTTTACTTTTGATTAATTTATATATGTGTGTATATATATATCATATATCATATATATCATATCCCATATCTATCTCATATATCCTATCATCATGGGCTATGCTGATTCCGATACTTGATTCCTCGATACCCATGTTATCGACTAATATCACAATAATCGATTATATACATTAAAATTCTCCATACAACTCTACAGTATTCAACACGGTTGACTCCTCAAACGGTTGATTTTGAACATCAATGGTTAGACATTAGTTACTCGTAGTTTTACTTTGTCCTATTATCTGTTCGCTCAGATCTAAGGAGTGGTGAGCAAATTAATCGGCCAGCTCGCAGCTGCATCGTATTTCATCGCTGGACTCATATTATTCGAATAATTTTAAAATAATCCACATAAAATATTCATTTTTTATTTATCAACTTTAATTATTGTAAGCATCGGCACCTTCAATTTCGATAGTCTTCATTACCAGTGTCGCCAATATTGCTTTTATTCTAAATATCTTTTCACTCAAGAAGTAGGCCTACTAATCCTTGTAAATGTTATTTTAGTCTGGTTGATTCTAGTTATAATTTGTTTAAATATCCTAATTGACTAGTTTCCATATTTTGGCACATGGAAACAAATTAAATATTTTTCTTTTGACCTAGTTTCTATGCTTACAAAATGAGGATTTATTTTATTTCATGTTGAATGGTATCGATTAGGGTATCAAGTATCAAGGAGATGAATTGATAATATAGAGCAAGGTATCGGAATCAAGAAAAGTACGTATCGGCCAACCACTAACTATATTAAATATTAGTTAAGCTATCTACATTATATATTAGTTAAGCTATCTACATTATATATTAGTTAAGCTATCTACAATTGAAATAAAATACTATTTGCTTATAGCTAACATCAGACTGTCAATATAAAAATACCCTAATATTCTTCATAGACTTGTTAGTATGATGCTTATGTGAGGCACAAATAGGTCATATAGGACAAAAAAAGTTTTTGGCCAAAAGGTGCCGAATTCTGTGCTATAATCTAGAGAGATTATTGTTGACAAATAAACGACTCCTGCACAGGGAATAAAGTTAAATGTTTGATGGGTATTGATTATAAACTTAACCAAATAATAAAAGCAGTTTAACTAACTTGTGGGAAGGACTCTCGATTAAAAGATGCCCCCTAATTAGCTGGGGAAAATATATATCCGGTTTTCATTTAATAATATCGAAAGTATTTTTTGTATATTTGTTTAGTGAAGACCCAATTATTTAATATTTGTTCAAAATTTTGCTATTTGATTCGATATAAAATGCTATTAACACCACCTATCTATATTATGTTTTATTGTTTTAATAGATTATTTTATTATCTATGGTATATTGTGTTTAATAATGTCAAATCTTTTACAAGTCTTGCCAGATTAGTTTAAAAATCAATATATATTTTTAATTTAAATTATTCTAAATCGTCATTTTTATAATTTCCTGCTTCCATATCGATATTTTGACTCGTTTCCTGTCCTACAATAAAAATGTCATTCCCCTCCATCCCTACTTTACATCATCTTTCAAAACAATCATGAGCCACCACATGGCTAACTATGCCGGTTTCTAGAATAATATAATACAAACTGTAGTAATGAAGCATCTCGGCAAGTCATTAACACAAAATATATGGATTATATCCTCAAGTACTAGCAGTTCAGTCACATTTAATAAACAATAAGTAGGACCCTCTATATGTGGAAGATAAAATTATTGGATTTCGTTATTAAAAAAATCGGATTTTGCCATTAAAAGTCATTACAATAAAGACACCTTTCAGCTAAAAATGGTAAAAAAAATATACTCAAACTTAAGTTCTATAGTAATATGGATATAAAAATTAACACTAAATTTCAAATTCTTAAATTTAGCAAAAATGGCTCCAAACTGCTATTTTAAATTAAATAAAAATAATGTGTGTTGTTAGACTTTGCCGTTCTATCCTATTTTTAATGTTTAATTTAAAATTTTAAAATTTCAAATATTTGCCTTTAGTAACAATTTGATTGTCTTAATATCCAGATCAAACACATATTTGGTGGGGAGAAATATTTTTTCTTGGCTGGAAACTTTGATTTGTTATTGAAATATTAAGAAGTAAATTATAATAGGGCAGCTGGTACTAATTTTTCTGGCAATTTCAGGCAAAGTTGTACTAAATAAAGATTCAATTTTGTTTTATTTTGCCTATGTATAGTATATTTAATAATGCTACAATTAACTTTAAACATATTTTGATAGTAATTCTAACATGTTAATTAAAAGTTCGGAAAAACACGTCTCGCAATATTTCAATGTCCCTAACAATAAGTCGTTATTACTTTATTACGTAGTTTTTAGCAAAGATTTTTCCTTTTGCATTATTTTATTTATTTAGCATATGGATACCACTATATTGGGCACCTATTTGCATGGCTTTTAACTTTTAACAATAATTTACTGCATAATAGATCATAACTTTTCTTCTTGGGGGTGACTATAATCTAAATCTTCAAGTAAATAACCTGCACAGATGGGATAATTTCATTGCATACACTATTCCTAACATTATGTAGCCATTAGTAGGTGAATTGTATACTTTTATTCATGGAATGACACAGGTGTAACAGATTATTTGAAAAACCTCTGTGAAAATAGGGTTTGAAAAAGTTTCTTGCTGAACTAAACTCCGTCCAAGGTCAAGATTGTTTAAGGTTAAGACTATGGGCCAGTTTCATAGTCAGATTTAGTACGCCTCAAGTGCAGCGCTATAATAAATACAAGACGTCACCTACCTGAAATTGAATGGAATGGGCCAGTTTCATATGAGAAACTGGCCCATTCCATTCAATTTCAGGTAGGTGACGTCTTGTATTTAGTATAGCACTGCACTTGAGGCGAAACTGGCCCATTCCATTCAATTTCAGGTAGGTGACGTCTTGTATTTAGTATAGGGCTGCACTTGAGGCGTACTAAATCTGACTATGAAACTGGCCCTATGTCTAGCCACTGAGACTGATTCAAATCATGGTAGGATCAATATTTACTAATCTTCATGCAGAGAAATAACAGACATAATAATAGTGAGTCTTTTGTAACCAAACAAATGTGTAGTTCCGTATGGTAAGAATCTCCACTAAAATCCCTTCCACATATTTTCAATAGAAAAACTTGAGCTGTAACAATAATGGCACCTTCTTTGTTGGCCACATGTTCTAAGGCGTTACTCTCTTAATAGACTAGACTGCCAATGATTGAGAGATCAAGGTTCGATTCTGGTCAAGTGTACTGAGGTTTTTTTTCCTAAAGGGTTTTCTGCTCTCCCTCTACACAAATGTGAGTACATTTATGCTAAATTCGACCTTCCTCATACCTTATAATAATTAGTACATAAGCAAATAACCTAAACGGGTGGTATTATTAGATACTAAAAAAAATAATAACAATTAGTGCATTCATCACCAAAATAGCTGGCAAAGTAGCTACTGATAATTTTGTGATCATTTTAATATCCAAGTAAAAGTTCATAAAAACATGTCTCGCAATATTTCATTGTCTATGATAATGGAAAATTTATCTAGGGATGTCACCTCTTAATAAATAACAATCTTGCTGGGTTAAGTTTTATCCACTAAAACACAAATAAAAAAACATAGTATTGAAAAATTTATACTGTTTTTTAAAAAGTTATGAATTAATAGTCTTAAATCCATGTCACCTTAGTATTTATGAACTACTCATTTACATGGCTGTTTCTCTGATTGTTTCGATAATTATTATTACAAAATATACAATGAATGTAAGAGATACTAGGAAAGTGGAGGCCATGGGAATGAATATTGTGAGAAACATGTTAGCTGTCACGAGGAGAAACAGGATTAGGAATGAAGTTAGTTGGGAAAGATTGGGGGTACAGGGAGTAAATGAGATAGTAGAGGAAACAAGGGTGATATAGTATGGGCATGTAATTAGGATGGAAAAAGAGAGGATTCAGAAGAAAATGTAGGAAAAATGTGGGGAAAAGACCACAATAGTCCAATAAAAAGATAGGCGAAGCATATAACAGAACGTGTTCAAATAAATGGAGAAGAATGGAAGAAATTAAAGTAGGAAGAGTGATAGAAGGAAAGAGGAAGATGGAGGTATTTTACTAAACTGACCCGGCCACAGGTTGGAAACAGTTGATGATGATACTACAAAATATATTATTTTTTTCTAAAAAATCTGATATAATAGCAGTCTTGCTGATTGTTAAATAATATGCTTTTTAAAGAAAGTGAGTGATACCCAAACATTGTATTTATTTTGTTATTTGTTTGAACAGTTTTTAACATTTGTTGGAGGAAAAGATTATAGGGACTGGTTTGGTATTTGTCAGTGTGATCATTTTTTAAACTTTTAAAATAATGACGCTATAAGTTCTACACTCTGGTGCAATTATTGAACCATTTAAGTTTATATATTTCAAAGATGATGATCAATATTGCAAGGTTGTTCAAATAAACGAATGACTTGCAAAAAAAAAATTGTTTTTGTTTTCTGTATTTTTGTATAAGAACAATCAATCTTTCAGCAAACCCACTTCGATGGCCGTGTGGTCTAAGACGCTACTCTCACAGTAGACTAGACTGTGGATGATGAGGAGATCAAGGTTCGAATCTTTGTCGGGTGTACTGAGGGTGGTTTTTACTAAATGGATTTCCACTCTCCTTCCACGCGCAAATGTGGGTACGCTTCTAGATATAACCTTCCTAATTCCTAAAACTATTGGCCTGATTAGTACATAAGTGTATAACCAGAACGTTAGTAAGATACTGTGCTAAAAAAATATTTCAGCAAGGTTATTACTTCATTTATCTTTCACCATTTATAAACATTTGATAATGGGGGAAAGTGTGTACAGAAAAATAGAGAAATCATATAATAAAAACATATTTGTCACTGAAAAAAAAAAGTTAATTTTGTATACATTTTGTTTGTGTTAATTGGTTTAGATTTATCATGTTTTATTAGCTTATTTAGTTGGTTTAGGCACAATTAATTTAACCCAGATAATTAGCTTTCATTGCTTGGCTTAGCTTATTCAAATTAAACCCATTTTGGCAGTAAACTTGAATATCGAGTGTGTAACAACTTAAAAGTTGGTTATATGAATGGATATAACCATCTGCTTTACTTATAAAATTATTACTATACCAGTATTACCTCATTTCAATATATAACCATTTGTTTATTAACAAAATTAACAAACTGTCATCACACCATATAACCAGAAACTTCCTCATTTTTAGCTAAAATATCTTTAAAATCATTCCGTGTGATTTCTCAAAACTTTTTAAATACTTGCATCCACCATACTTTCACATTCTTATTTAGCATTGGCTACAGCGATTTATGTAACATGTACCACTTACCTTTATTAACGTTTTAATACTAAAACTAATGCTCAGTCCCTAATATCTTTACTCATATAACATTACTTTTCATATGGCCATACCAAAATAAAATTTTTATGATACCTTTATTATTGGAAACCATCATGTTAAACGTAACTATTATTAAACATTCTCGAAATGAAGTCCTTCCCTCCCCCGATTTTTAGGTCAGTTAGCTCAACAAACCATTCGCTTATTTTGTTGGGTGCATTTGGAAAGCTTCATTTCTTCTAAAATATCAATATTTTTAGCATTGAGTGCTAAACTTTTTATATATATATATATATATATATATCTTCACTTAGGAACTAAACCATGGGCTATTACATTAACATAGGCACAAGTAATAAAACACCCACCTCTTTTCTCTAAATTGGCTAAAAACATGTCCTATTTATTGGGGGAAAGGGTAATCATTATTAGGCTAGTCACCATTGTTGTGACAGCTAATATAAAAACAAATATAGGCCTACTATGGCCACAGTCAAAACTACTATCAGTTAATGTGTGTAGGGTTGTACTCCCTTTCTTCAGAGCACGTCACACATTTTGAGATGTGAATATATTTTTATAAAATTATTAGTTAGGAATATTTTGCTATTAATTTGCATTGTTGTATAATATCTATCAATTTTACTTTTAAAATTCACAAATAAGTAAAAATTTATCAGCTATATAAGTAATGTTATATTTCACTTTTAAAATAATAAAATGATTTACTGTCTGAAGCCCTGGAAATAAGACAGTATAGAAACACTGTACAGTATTTTAAAGTAAGTGAGGGAAGGAAGCCAACCTGAAAGAATAATTATGTTACACTTCCAACTTCATCACACTTTCGGAATTATTCCTTTTCATATAAAGAGACATTCATGACACATAAATACACGCGACATCATATAAGTAAGGGCGAAGGGAAAGAGGAGCTTAGGAAGGAGGAGGATTCAAATATTGGATGAGTTGTCTTACTACCGTTCGGGTTATACGCTTAAGTACTAATTACACTAATGGATTATGAATTGGAAAGGTTGAGTTTAGAGGAAGTAAACAAGCGTTAGCGTTGAGGGAGAGTGGAAAGCCATTTAGGAAAACCACCTCCAGTTCACCCGACAGAGATTCGAACCTCGATCTCTCCATCCTCGGCAGTCTCGATCTAAGTTCCCTGATAAAATGAATGGGCTTGTCGTAAGACAGAACACCTAATAATAATATTCAATTAAAAGTTAGTATGGGAAAGGGAACTTAAATTATATATTATTAGAAAATGGCAAAAACACAAATAAAATGGAAAAATGTTTTATACAACCATTAAACCCACTAAATAGCTTTAAAAATCTTATTGCTCCAACCCTCCTCATTATTTCCTGTCTACTCAATTGAGTATTATTCCATCTTAATCTTAAAAACACTCTAAAGCTCCTTAATTTATTTCTGACCAAATGTACAACACCTGTAGGGTAAGTCTTGTATGAATGGTATAAAATGCTAGTGCGGCTCGTTTGCATCATCTCTCTCTCTCTTTTATTCTCTATCTTTCTCTCTCCCTCTCTCTTTCTGTCTTGTTGTGGTGTCTGACTGTGGTTGCCTGCCGGGATTTCAGTCAACCCCTTGTTTGACGCAGAGTGCAACTGGGGCGACCGCCAGTTCCAGCTGGCGGCATGGGCCTTCCGAAAATGGAAGTTCCACCAGTTCACATCGCTGCGGGACGACCTTTGGGGCAATGCCATCTTCCTCAAGGAGGCCAACGCCATCTCTGTCGAGTTGAAGAAGAAGGCAAGTTACCCAGTTAAGGAATTTTACTGATGAACATGACACTACAAATGACCCTTCAAAATTCTATTTGGAGCTATGTGCAAACGTAAATAGGTGAAAGTAACTTATAAGATAAAAAGGTTTCAATATCATTTTTTAATATTTTATTTTTCATGTAATTTTGTTTGACCACATAATATTTTGTGTTTGAAGTGTTGAATGCTATGTGGTAGTTGAATCGCTTGACAGCAGAAATAAGAAACATTCTAAAATACTTCTTTATCCAGTATTGGGAATGCTTTTCGAAATAATATTGGAAAATAAATTAATGAATAATTGTGTTGAAATATGTTATATTGTAATTTAACAAAGCAAATAGTAGTAGGGCTACCATTTGTTTAAGACTTTGTTTCTCATATTTTGGTCCATAGGATCCCAGAAAGTTTCGTTATCAAAATTAATTTAAAATGTTGGTCACACAGAATATAATGATTTTGAAATACAAAATATGAAATATCCGGATGATTGTTGCACTTCTTTCCTCAGTAGACATAAGTCACATAGAAAAGGAAGTCTGTACCAACCTTAAGTCAACAAATCTGACCAATTATTTATGAAAAAAAAGTGAGGTTTAGAATGTTAAAAGTAATCCAAAAACTATTACTTACAAATTCAAATGCAATTATATGATACATAATATATGGTATCAAAATTTCATTTAGTAAATTAATTTCTTTCTTGTATTTATATTTGTAAAATGGAAATACTTAGAATAAATGTTTTTCCTTGATAACTTGAAAAACCCCCTCACTTCTCCTAGGGCCCTGATAGTCCCCCAGTGCACATAACTTAACATTTGGTGGTTCTCTGTCACCATACCTTTGAGAAACACTATTTTAAATTTTGTGCTTATGTACATGTGAGCATCTAATACTCATCATCATAATAATCATCATCCTCATATATTTCCAGCCTGTGGCCGGGATAGTTTAGTAACATACCTCCATCTTACTCTTCCCTTTCACCATTCTTTTTCCTTTAGTTGCTTCCTTTATTCTCCTATCACTTGCACATTTTCTATTATCTGCTCCTCCCATTTCTTTCCTGGCCTCCCTTGTGGTATTTTTCCTAGATAGTTCATTTCCAACATTTTCTTCGGCATCCTCTCCTTCTCCATCCTCATTACATGCCCATACCATCTCAGTCTTACTTTATCTACTATCTCTTGTACTCCTGTACCCCCAACTCTTTCCCGGATAACTTCATTCCTTATCATCTTTCTCCTCGTGACAGCTAACATGCTCCTCCCATGGCCTCGAATTTGCTATTCCCTCTTACATTCACTGTCCATGTTTCTTCCGCACGTGTGACAATGGGTAGCAAGTACGCTACAAGTGAAAATCTTAAAGTTTGAAACCATGATTTGCTACAGTTAAATGTTATAGTATGTTTTTATCCACCTTTTCTATGCCTTCTTCCAAATATAAATAACAATTTTACTAGCTACAAATTGATGGCATATTTAGGTTTGTGCTCAAAAGCAAAGATGTCACAAAACTTTGATAAACAACACACTTAATATTATTAAATACAATTTTCTATCATGATTTATTCTATCTACCAATAGTAGTAATTATTTTCATGGCATTTAGCCTACTACTCAGAATCAATTAATTGGTCTTTAATATATAAGTCACTTAAATATATATACCTAGTAAGCATGTTGTGTTGGATTGTAACATTCTTACTTTTTCAATTTTTGGAAACCTACAACATGGACATGAGATTTGAACTCTGATTCATTTGTTTTAAACACCAATGCCTTATTATTGATCCATTATAATGTATATCACTTCCAAGGTCACCTATTCCCTAATTTTTTTTCAGCAAGTCTAATGAAAGTTTCTGCTACTTGAAGCTATCAGCAATTACAAACACAGCCACTAGTTCTAGTTCACTTAGCCTTAAGTATCTGAGGCTTTCACTCTACTATATTTAAGAGCCGAGACTATAAAGCTCATTCGAATGACAACAGTTCTTAGATTCATAGAGATTAACATGCAGGGAGTGAACTGTGAACTGTTGTCGCTCGAATGATCTTCAGAGTCTCAGACCTTAAAATAATAATAATAATAATAATAACGATAAAGATAATAACTTTAATGGCGAAGTTAAGGCTCCCGCCTTTTCTTACGCTTAACCAATACAATTAAAATGAAGTTTAGCAAATTAATATAAGAACACACAAAAAAATATATAAAAACTAGAGCCAAAATACACAAGGGTTAAGTTATATGATAACACACGCGTGCACACACACATACACAAGAAAGTGTGATTACGTTTCACACTCCTCAATCTCGCAAATGAGCTTCCACACGCAGATTAATTGTGACTTCGCTTGAAACCATTCAATACTAATTTCTTTATATCGTTGGTTAGGGTATTCCATGAATGAGAAGATGAAACAGTGAAAGAATTTGAGTAATGATTGGAATTATGGAGAGGAATAAATAAAGCTGAGTTTTCTTGTGATCGAGTGTTGAAATTATTATTGTTGAGTGAGCGTATACGTGAAGAAAGGTGTTGTGGGGAGTTGGAAGTCAATAATTTCTTTATGTTGGTCATCGAGTGTAGAGTTAGTCTCTCTTTAAATCGTATCTAAGTTAGTCTTTTATAGTATGGGGAAATATGATCACGTGACCGGAGGTCGATTATAACTCAAACACATGTGTTTTGGAGTCTTTGTAGTCTTGCCGCAAGGTCAGCTGTTAGGTCATTACACACTACATCACAATAGTCAAAAATAGGGAGGATAAGGGATTGGATAAGAGTGGATTTAATATTCATTAGTAAAAAAATTTTCAGGCGCTTACATGAGTGTAAGACAAAGAAAACTTTTTTTTACATATTAGTTTCACATGATTATTTTATGTTAGGTTTTCATTTATATGTAAACCAAGGTTATTAACAACCTCCACAAATGGAATTGGGTTGTAATTTAAATTTTTTTGCTGTAAAGATGTGAAACTCAATGTGGATTGTAATTTTTTTGACCCTATAACAATAGATTGAGATTTTTTTTTAGGGTGGACACTAAGACCATTTTTAGTGACCAATTATGTGTTGCACTTAAGTCAGCATTCATATTATACACGACACTATCAGTATGAGAAAGAGAAGATGATAAATAAAGTTGGAATCATCGGCATATAGATGATGTTGAGAATGTTGCAAACATCTTGGGAGATCATTTATAAACATCGAGAAAAGGAGAGGGCCAAGGACTGAACCTTGAGGCACTCCAGATGTCACTGAACGCCATGTTGATCGAGTGTCACCTATCATGACACATTGTTGGCGGTCAGTTAGGTATGACTGCATCCATTGAGCTGAACTTAATGAAAAATGAAAGTTTGTTTGTAATTTAGCAAGAAGAATATTGTGGTTAATGGTGTCAAAAGCTTTGCTCAAGTCTAACAGTGCCAACACCGTCAACTGTCTTCTATACATGGCTAGTCTTATATCATCTATTACATTTATGAGTGCTGTGGTAGTGCTGTGATGTGGTCAAAACCCAGATTGGTATTTGTCTTGCAGCTTGTGATAATTTGTGAAGCTATAGATTTGTCTGTGTATGATATACTCAAAGGCTTTTAATAGTGCTGGAAGTATGCTTATAGGTCTATAATCTGTTACTGAAGAGGTTGGCAAAGGGGTTTTTGGTATCGGCCTCACTATTGCGGATTTCCACAAAGATGGAAAATTTTCTACTTGTAGAGATTGATTAAAAATATCACTTTAGGGTTTAAAACATAAAAAAGTATTTTTTTATATATGGAATTTGGTCATTTCCTTGTGCATTTGTTTTGATTCGTTTAATTGACTGTACAACATCTGCTAGCGATATTGCATGAAAATTGAATTTATTATGATTTGAGAACTGTGACACTAATTTAGTTAGATTCCTATTTTTTTGAATGGGATCAATTAAATGAGGAGTATTCACAAAATTAGAATTAAAATCATCAGACGATATGGGGATTTCAATGTTACCATTACGTTTGTATCCAAAACCTAACTGTCTAAGGTCTTTCCTTAAGCCTCTAGGCGAGGAGATACATGATAATAAGTTATGTGTATACAGAAGTTTAGCTTTACGGACGTCCTGTGTACATCTATTTCTAAGTAATCTATATTTCTCAAATAATTCAGATGTCATGTCAGGGTTGTTTATACCTGATTGTTTAAACAATCTAAAGGCAACATCTTGGTGGAACATTAGTAATCATATAGTCTGATTCAACCAAGGGGCAGGTGGTCTGGTAGCCAGTTTTATTTTAATAGGAACCTGTCTGTCAAACAGTTCAAGCATCATTTCATTCAAACAATTCACTTTTTCATTAACATTATTAAGAGCTAGCACATTTTGCCAAGAAACGAATGAGGCATCTTTAATTAGAGAATCCTCGTCCAAATGTTTTGAGGCTTCTAGCTTTAATTATTTTAACTTGAAATTTAGGAATGTCGATATAAATAGTAAGATATAAATATTAAATCATGACGTGAAAGGCCAGGTGCAGCTATCTACTTGTCCATAATTCAGTACTTGGCTTGGATTAGAGGTCGCAATAATATCAAGACACGTACCTTTAATAGCGAGTAAATATTGTTTCTGAACAGTAGACAAACGGATTCGATTTTTATGTCCAGATTTATCATTTTTCAAAGTTGTAGCTGAGATTACCTAAAATAATACCTATATATCATTAAATTACATAGTTATTGTAACACTTCGTAATATTGACCCAAACAAATTTAACAAACACAAAATAATATTAAATACTACTATGAACAAACAAATCACTTTCTACTGTTTATAGAGTTTATATCCTGTAGATAACTCTTCTCTTAAAAACATAACACTGCTAAGGGTTTGTGGTTAGTTGTGTGTGTTCCTCTTGTTTATAGGTGCAGTTCCAGTTCACCTTGTTGACAGACACCCTCTACTCCCCCCTCCCCACTGATCTTCTGCCCTGTCTCGAGGAAGACGAAGATGATGAGCGGCCCTACCCTCGGACCATCGTGGCTGTTGAGGTTCAGGATACCAAGAATGGAGCAACTCACTACTGGACCTTGGAGAAGCTCAGGTCAGACTTTTATAGCACTCTTACTTTACTCTTTTTTGGTTTCCAGGATAATTTTATCTGATCTCTGCCTAATAGTGTTTCTGTCTACTAAACTTGCTACACGCAAAAACAGTCACATCTACTGTGGTTTAGCTCCACCAGTCTATATATGTCTGTAAAGATGTAACAAACAAAACTTGGCTGTGTTTCTGATTTATTTTAATGTCAATTTAGATATTGTCCTTATAGTGTGATTGTATAGCTTGTGTCTACTTAAATATGCTCGTTATAGTGTGTGTCTACGTGTGTGTCCGATTGTGTATTGAAATTTGATTAAATTTGTAGCGTAGGATTCTTCTATACTATAGACTTATTAGTCACCGTTAGATTGCCCTGATCACCTTTTTGCTACAAGCATCCAAAACAAGAGTGGCTGTTAACAACATTCACTAAGAATTAATGATTAAGGCGGATTGTAACTATTCAGAATCATGTCTGAGAGAAGATACAAGCTTTGAATTTGTAATTTGGAAAAAGACCACCATTATCCTCATCACCAACCTATTTAAAAACTTCCCATGGAAATTTCTCAAACATGAAGTCTCAGGGATACACTCCTATTGGTCAATAATTTCTAAACGTGAGCCAATAGACTTCCTTCCTGAACCCTTGGTCATTATTACAAAGACTGCTCCATAGTTAAGAAAAATTTCCATATGTAGTGATAAACATTGTTAGAGTTTAAAAGCCTCCTCTTTGGTTTTATGCATCTCCAGCCACTCCAAATTGGGCCTGGGCTGCTAACCAGTTGTGAACAAGTAGCTGGTTCTGCGGCAGAGAATCACTACTGACCACACAGATTACTCTAAACATATTACATTTTAATGGTTACCAATAAAACATGCAGCAAACTTAAGGCTCTCCATTCAAACTAATAAGTTTTAAAAATCCATGTGAAATGAAAACAAGACTTTTTTTTTCTGGAAAGAAAAGACAATTTGTAATGGAAGGATGAAGTTCCACTGTGACTTTTATTTTCTAATAATAATAATAATCATCATCATCATCATCATCATTATTATCATTATCATTATCATTATCATTATCATCATCATAATCATCATCATCTACATATGTTAATAATTAATTATTGAACCTAAAACTTTGTGGAGAATCTTAAATGAAATTTGGTGCATTGTGTTTTAAAGATTATGTTAAAACTGAAATTACTTATGGCCCATATGCAAGATCAATTTCATTTTGATATCGGTAAAACTCATCTGATGAGCTTGTCAGCCTGTCCGATCAACCTTTGAAACATTAATATCATCATCATTATCAGTTTATTGTTTCAGTGAAATGGGTACAATTTGTGTGTCTTCCATTTCTTCATCATTTATGGCCCTCCATTTGCCCCTTTTCTGGGTGTCTTCCCTTATGGTGTCCATCCATCTTCTTTTCGGTATTCTCCCGACTACCTCCTCCATCCACTTCCTCTCCACTCTTCCAATCTCCATCATATATTTTTAATAATATTTACTCACCTTCTGAAAGAACATTATTTTTGCATTTTCATTTCAATCATTACAAAGATGTTTTAAATATTTTGATCACTGTGATGCTGTGAATCAACTTTTTCTAGAACTGATTGCATGAAATTGAAGTATAAAAAGCCGATAATAGATGAAAATTCAAAGGTGAAGTTGAGATACTTGCTTATTGGAAAGTTTCAAAATACTTGCTATGAGAAAAATGTTGTAAAGCATCAATTTATTCCAATATTAAATATAATATAATGATACTTTATATAACTCTACACTTTGATAAAATCCTATTTATAAATATTATATACATTTTCTTACCAACTAATGAATTTGTTCACATAATCACCAAACTTGTGGTGATTATTACTAGCTTCAGAAGGGCAGATAGAAACTGTATACTATTATACGGATGTCCTTTTATATAAATCCTAGCCATTAGCATACTTTGTTATTTTAATAATCCAGGAAAATGTTCTTAACCTGTTCTATATACTAATAAGGAAAACCGCTTTTCACTTGATGAGGTAATTGTATTAACCTGTACTAGAAATTGTAACCACATTAATTTTATTTTTCGTTTCATTATTCATTTATATATGGAGGTTATTGAGACAAGTGAAGTATTTACTATTGATTGACCTGCTTCATTGGCCAAATAGTCTAAGGAGTCACTCTTGTGTTAGACTGTCCTGCTGAAGAGGGGGGTATCGGGGTCCAAATACCGGTCGGATCTACTGCGCGTGATTTTCCCTAAATGGTTTACCACTCTCCTTCCATCCAAATGCGGGTTATATTACCTCTAAAATGCTTCCTTTCTCATTTCTATCCCATTAAAGTAACTATCATATCTATGTGTAAACTAAACAGATAGTAAAACACGGTTATAAAAAAAAACTGTCGATTGAGAGTACACTTAAAAAAATCAACTTCACCTATATGTGAGTATTAAAAAAATTCAACTTAATGCAACAACTTGTAAATAAAAATACATTTTCATATGACATTCTGATGAAGTATTAGTGTGACTAGAAAAATGACACCTGGTCAAGGATTTGAACCATGTCTTTACTTGATGACCACTCTTCCAACTGAGCTATTTGGGATATCTCCCATGTCCACATATGGTTAAATGACACACTGGCATGTAAGAAAGTATAGTGATCAGCACGTAAAGTTGGAAGGCCAGGGTCAAAATCTCTGCCCAATTTACGATTTATTTACCTACTATTGAACTGGCCCATCTTTTAGTTGTTTTATAGTGGCGGAACTTGATAAAAAATAAAGCAAAAGGAAAAATAAACTAATAATAATAAATTAACTTAAGAAAGCCCGCCTATGGAAAGAGGAAAAATGTGGGAAGAACCAAATGCACAAAGGTGATATCTTCTTCCTTTCTTCTGTCATCTATAGTAGAAGTAGTTACACACACATTTAAACACAAATAGAGTAATATTTTGGCAATGTTGCATATATATGCCTTTGTTATAAAGGTAACAATGCCGAAATATTACTCTAGTTGTGTTTGAATATATGTGTGTGTGTGAGACTACTTCTATAGAAGACAGAGGAAAGGAAGGAGATATCACTTTTGTACATTGGGTTCTTCTCACATTTTTCCTCTTTCCCTAGTTGGCTTTCTTCTTTAACTTTACTCTTGTTACTTTATTTTTCCTTATTCTTTACTTTTTATCAAGTTCCATTATTATAAAATTATTTAGCCACTGGGCCACCTCATTTTTAACTGTCTTTTAGTTACTAATAGCTTATTACTATATCAAAATAAAATGGTTGATAGACTGTTGCACAGTAGATTGTTTCATATCATTTATATTTATTCTAATGAAGTAATTTAACTAATTTTTATACAAAACGGCTGAAAGAGCTGATTTACTTGTAATTACATATTATTTTAGTTACATGATACCATGCCTTGGTTAGGTATTACTTATAAATGTAAACTTATACTGTGGAAGATTGTTTCAAAATTCTTACAACCCTTTCTTATCATTCATACTCACATTTCTCGTCAAATAATATCACTTGGTAACAAACAAAATTTGAAGTATTATAAAAAACTAAAACATATGTTTTCTTTTAAAAACTGCTGAAATTTATGATTTATTTACTCAATTTTTATATATTTGTGTAGTGTCAATGATAAACCTCACTGTACTCATATGCTCGAATTCCATGGGTGCTCTGATGGCATTGTTCTCTCAAATCCACTCATGTTGACGATTCATGAGTTTAAAAAAATATAGTCGTTGTTTAAACATTCGACTGGATTTTTTGGTAATGCTGTTCTCTCAAGTAACGAGCCAAGGATGTAGTATATCTCCCTCCTGAGGCAGGTTTGGGTGTATAATTTTTAGATCTAAAGGGCTATTTCCAATGCAAGGTCCTTAGAAACTGACATGGCATTGAGTGATACACCTATTTTTAAATATATGTCTACATAAAAGATGGTCTGTTGCAATGGCACTCTTTTATCCTGACGTCTACAAGAAAGAAGTTAATGCTGACATGGTTCTGTGTTATTCATAATACACACCTTACTCATTAATGTTTACAGGCAGGCGAATGTGACTTTTGTGGTATTTTCTTGGTCTACTATAGGTCTTACGTTTAGTTGCTACACAACAGTCGAGCTAGTTTATTACTTTGTTTTATATACTAGTTAGATATTTTTAATCATGTAAATCGACATATCTTGTAGGGTACCTCATTTCCTGCTTGTCTCATATTTTGATACATTTTTAATTCTATCTGACATGCAAATTATTTTTTTGATGATACTCAACTGAGCGATATTAATCATAATTACAATAATGTATTCAATTAATATTGGAGTTGTTTAGGAAAGCGAATGTCACAAACTTATGAGATTTATAAGTAACAAAGGTCTTAACTTTTCATCTTATAAAATTGGAAATTCCAATTTTCTAGTAACCCAACAACTTTATAAGATTTAATTAACTTGTTAAACGTATCTATAAATATCTTACAGTCAAAATTATCTTATTTTAAGCATAACACGTCACTCTTTGTTTGGCGAAAGAGAGTGAGATGTAGAGATTTGGCAAGTTACTTTTTATCTGCCTTCAGATAAAACCTTGTTTTGTTCTATCTAATGAAATGATTAATATAACCTTTTAGAACATATATTTCAAATAAATATAGAGAAATCAACATTGCCGAAATGTAACTATATTTGTCTTAGAAACTTTGAAACTACAGTGGATCCTGGATAATTCGAACTTGAAGGGACCAGGAAAAAAATTCAAACTATAAAAAAATTCGAATTAAATAAGTTTCTTAAAAGGAATTGAAAAGAAACACAGTTAAGTCTACTTCCTTTATCACTACTTTATCCGCTACTTTTTCGGCCAAAGTTAATTATCTATAGGACTGTGACTTGGACAGTGACATCACGATATATATATATATACACACACACACACACACACACACACTCACTACTGTACAGTATGTACTAAACTAAACTAAAACTAAACAACAAAACAAAATAAACTCACACTTCACAAGAATATCGCTACAACAAATCACTAAGAACAGCGCACATAACCGCTTGAGAGGTTCGACCTTGACTAACGGAGTACAGAACTGTATGTGTAAACAAAGACAAATAGATGAGCGGGGGAGGGGGAGGGGCGTGAAGAAGGGTACTGACTGCATTCCAATGTTGCCTCACCTGTTTCCAAAAATAGAACAACACGGTGCCACTACTAGAAGTAGGAAAACAATACAACTTAAAAAAAGTTTGAATTAACCTAAACAAAATTCGAACCATCCACGATTTTTTAACATTGTTTTAATACACAATTCACAGAACCGGGCGAAAAATTTGAATTAAAGAAGATTTCAAATTACGGAAGTTCGAATTAGTCAGGTTCCACTGTACTTTAATAGGGATTTAATGTTAAAAAATAATGTTTCAATCTCATAATAGGAGACTTAACCATAAACCCTTACAGGTAGACCCCCCCTTAATCCCGTCCACCCCAATCCTTTAAAAAAAATCTTGTCACATCTTTATTTTTGAACTATCAACTGATTTTCCATCCATACTGTTCATCTCTGCCCATGTTCAATCTTGTTTTCACACTATACCTGTGTATAAAATGCTTATAATGTAACATGTTATCTAAGGGTTGCCTGGATTCAATTTGTTCACCTGTGGAACCATTCATAGGGTAATGGTTAACCAGATATGTTTCATATCTGTACAAGTTTTTAAAAATACCGTTGAACCCTATATTATTCTTCTGCCTGCTAAGATGTGCCCTTACACTTGATTGGAAGCGAAGAGGGTCAAAGTTTATTTTAGTCTTCTGGGTGCATTCTCAGGCACTAATAATAATTTTTTTGTGTTAAGAGCCTGACAAAAAACCTAGGTGAGATTTGTCATATGTAAACTACCTTCTTTGTGTTGGCATACAATAAAAATAAGGATAGAAACACACATACAGTACACTTACTAGAAATTTCGCAGACCCAGCTACCCCTAAGAATCATGCTAACACACACATTATTTATTTATTACAATCATCTATATTCTTATCTCTGTTACTCCAGATAGTATGTTGAAAATTGAAGAGCTAATGACATTATTATCATTAAATATTAGATACACCACAAAGCTACTTTTTTTTTTCTATTAATTATTCTTAAATTATTTAAAAAAACATTCTGTTTTGATAGGAAGAGATTTATTTTAGAAGGATAAGAAATATTTACTTTAATGTTTCATAGACTTTTCTTTAAATTACTTAAACCACTTAAAATAAACATTAATTTTATATAGTTTCTTTGTTTGATTGTTTATACCTTGTTGTTGCTAATTTAATGTTACTACTTTATTAATTTGCAATATTATTTAAACATATTTACTGTATTGTAGATGGTTTTAGACACATGATTCCTTCAAATGATCAAAAACAAGAATCTACTTGTAGAAAAAAAAACTTAGATTTGTTTTTTTCTATACAGGTAGTTGTTTTTACTCATCCATGATCATCCTCATCATCATCAACTGTTTCTGACCTGTGGCCGGGTCAGTTTAATAAAATGCCTCCATTTTCCTCTATCCTTCCACAATCCTTCCTCATTTAATTTCTTCCATTCTTCTCCTCTCACTTGATTACTTTCTGTTATCTACCACTCTCATATCTTTATTGGCCTGCTTTGTGGTCTTTTCCTACATATTCTACTATTCCTTCATATTACTAAAAATATACTGATACTAAACACTTTACTATGAAAATGTGTAAAAAGTCCTCTTTGGCCAAAAGTTATTCCCTCAAGGCAAAATATTTTCGAAAACTGCACAAGTTGCTGAAATGTAGTTTTACTCAATTTCCACATTTATTACTTACTCGTGTACCTTCAACTCACTTAGATGCTTCATTTGTTTGGATTATGGTAATCGTATGATCCCAAACTGACCCAGAACTTACCAGCATGAATCAGGAAGGAGAATTGTAACTAAAATATGTTTTCGTGTTTTATTTTTAAAATATACAACCTTAAAATAATTGGCTACTACCGGTAAATAAACTCGTTAACTAAAGTAGTACAGTAACACATTTAATTTTGGTTTGTTTGCGTTTGTTTGAGATTACATTAAAGTAACTTCAAATTATGGGTTGTAAAAATGTTTTCAATCAAAATAATTGGGGCCAACTAAAAAAAATCTCTGGCTAAGCAGAGACAATAATTTTGGTTAGTAAGTTGGGTTTTTTTTATCAATAAATGATAGTACACTATTTAAACTATAACTTTTTTTCCCGCATCAGTTTATCTAGAAGTCTTATGATTAAATTAGTTGGGTTGAATACACTATTTTAAGAATTCGAATCTTCATTAAATTTTCAAATTCCAACTATCGAATTTGAATATGGATCTTGGAAAAAATTAAGAATCTCAGAAGAAATAGAAATATAATTGAATGGCAAGAAATAGACATAATAACTAAATGTTAAAAAAATAATCTTATAATCCATTTTATAAAATTCATACATTCAGTTAAGTGTTAAGATGGGGTGCTAGTGAGTGTGAGTTTAGGGAAGTATTTTTGAAGTTTTTAAAGCATAAACATTTTTTGAACAAAATAAATCAAATTTTTATTGTATAGAAACATAGAGTTTAGTTTTCTGCACGTGCTAGTCTCAACAGTCCTTGAATATCTGTCAGATGTGTCCTGGAATTTAATGACAACTTTTTCTCTTAATTTAAAAAGTTTGTCACCAAATGCCACCATGCTCATGACAGATATTCAAAAACTGTTGAGATTAGCACGTGCAGAAAACTAAACTCTATGTTTCTATAGAAGAAAAATTTGATTTATTTTGTTCAAAAAATGTTTATGCTATAAAAACTGCAAAATTAGCGCACTAAATTCGCGCTCACTAGCACCTAACCTTAAATTACAAGTTTGGGGCCTGGTTGTTAAGTTTATCTTATAATTAGTTCTGAGCCACCAATATTCACTATTATAGCTTAAAAACAAATTTCGATTTAAAAGTTTAAAACCACTTTTTTTATATGGACTTAAGTCTCGAATCTCGACAATCCTTTAGTATTCGAGGATCCAATCCCTAGTTTAAATACGTTGACACAGTAATTCCCTATAATTTCGAATCACCCAAGTCACAGCATTTAGGTCACAATTAACTAACTTTTGGATAAGTTACCCGGGCTGGAATGCGTAACTTAACCAAATTCAAAAGGAATATGGCTTGTGTTGTCTAACCTTAATGCCTTATTGTATTGTAGACATCGCTTGGAGCTCATGCGCCATATTTACAACGAGGAGTTGAGCCCGGAAACACCGGACGCTCCCCGGGACCCAGACTTGTTCCAATGTTTGTCTGTGTGCACAAACAACAAGTTCTCGCTTGCAAATCTTTTACCTTCGAGGTTGGTAGCTCACAGTTTGTTCTTAAGTTGATTTTGATGTGTGAGCTTCAACCCTAATCGCGGACTTGGAATGACAAAGGTTCCATTTAATTAATTCAAATTATATAAAATGAGTGCAGCTTGATTAATAAATTTATAGTTCTAACATTATAATTTTAATCAAAGGACCATTATATGCCTAACTTGATTTTATAATATAGTTATCTCTTTTATAATCCCAACAGTTGCCTTGAAATGTTTAACCAAATCCTTTCCCAAAGACTTGCCCATCCTTCACTAAGAATTAAATTTGAGTGTCTATTTAAATTTTAAAATATATTAATTTTTGCAGATGCATCATTGTCATTCCAAGTTGTTACTTTGCTTTGACCTCATCACCCCTTGATCCAATAATGCTTTTATTCTTTCTTGTCTGAAAATGTTTCGAATGGCTTATTATTTAAAATTGTCATTTCTTTTTTTTTTTTTTTTAACTATTATTGGCTTTCTTTTGTATGCTATTAATGCATCCACACTTTGCTTATGAAATATAATTTAACTAATAACATACTCCAAAAACTATTTTCTTTTCAACCTCTAAAACTGATTTCCTTCTAAATATTTTCTCTTGCTCTGTTTTTTTGTTTTTTTTTTTCGATTCCTCTCGCTTCATCTCGCTTCATCTCGATCACACTTGCTACGCTCACTCTCTCTATATATTTTTTTCTTATTGCTTCACGGTTTTAATATCACCATATATATGGTTTACGCTCTCAAAGATATCATTGGTATTTATCCACAATTTTTATTTATTTTGTTCTTTAACTTAACATCTCTTCAAAACAAATTTTTCACTTGCAACTAACTAATTGATTGTTGTACTTTAAGATCTTCGCTTGATTTTACAGGCAAAACCTCTGTTCGGATCTGGCATGTTGACCTCTTATGCCATTATGTACTATCTAGTGACAATTCATATGATAAAAAATACCAAGCATACAATTTTTTTTTGGTAAAATACATAATACTAAACAAATTTTTAGAACTATTTTGAAGATTTATTCCCACATTTATTGTTGTGTTCCTAAATATCATATTAATTAACATATTTTTACCTATTTTACGCATTACATCTCAATGTATTACAAAATATTTTATTGTTTAAATTGAAAAAAGGACACCTGGACATGGGAATTGAACCTGGAGCCTTTGACTTAGTATGCCAATACTCTAACCACTGAACTATTCAGGAGTTGTTCCTTGCCCAAGGTCATTCTTCACACATATTTTAAGACAAGAGTATGTGATGGACGTGTGGAAATCATCAGCTACATAGGAGCGATCACATAAGATCGCGAACTATTCTACAATACAGCCAGCCACTCTTGACTCAGGAAGGCTTGATGCTGCCAATAGTACAATGACAATTGTATGAATGTCCATATCATGATGGATTAAATAGCCAAGCTATATTTGTTTGTTACGGCTATAATCGCATGTTGATATCATATTCTTCAAATTGAAATTGAATTAAATGTTGAATTTTCTATTTAAAGAATAAAATATTTAGATATTGCTATAACCATAACAACAGCTATTTATCAATCATGATATACACATTCTTAAAGTTGTCCTTGTACTTTTGACAGTATAAAGCCCTCCTGGGTCAAGAGTGGCTGCATTATCTGATAGCTGACGATCTTAATTGATTGTTCGCATCTAGCTGACTATTTCCGCATGTTCATCACAGACCTTGCCTTAAAATATGAGTGAATAATTACCCTGAGCACAGGGCAATTCCTGGATAGCTCCTTGGTAAGAGCATTGGTGTACTAAACCAAAAGTCCTGGGTTAGATCCTCGTGTCCAGGCATCATTTTTCAATTTAAATAATATGATGTCTACAATACGAGCACGTAAGCAAACATTTCCCGACCAACTTTTTTTTTTTTCTCTTTGTCACCTAAGAAAGTGAAGGTGGGGCCCTCCAAAATTGCAGGGCTATGTACAGATGCACCGTTTGCACACCCCTCAGGGCAACTATGGTCACCCAACTCTTTATGTTTTTCCTAAAGTCCTCTAAACTCAAATTGGCTCTCATCATTAAAGTGAAATAGCATTCTTTTTAACTATATTTATTGAAAACTCTCCAAGTTAAGTTTATTCCAATGGAATAAAGCCATATTTCAGGCAGACAACTTGCCTCCTTATGATAAACTGGCAAAGTATGGACTCTTCATCACTAACACATCATCATTATCATTTGTGTAAGGACCTGGAACATGCTTATTTACCAGTCTTGATGATTCAGCGTGTGCTCTAGGATGAACCCACTTAAATGTAATTGGTGAAAAGACGCCGATATCCATTGAATTCTCATTTTCGAAGCTCAATTCAGATTATAGGTGAGTTTTCGTGATTGAATTGGTTACATCCTGATATCGAGTGTTATATAATAAACCGTTTTTACCAAACAGAAGTGTGAAAACTACTTTTTAATTGTGTTATGTAAATAAAGAAGGAGATTGAGGTAAATTTTATATAACAATTTGAGTAAACCCCCATGTTCTGTGAATATTTAATTTTATTCTTGACTGGACTTATGTTACAGTTTATTTTGTCTATACCTCATATTGACAGAATATACTTAAACCTATATTTTCACAAAAAAGCCTACTGAAACCCAAAGTATGTGTGTTTTATGCTTCTAGATCAAATTGTACCCTGTTCGCTTTATTTGTAGCTGAACATTTCTCAATTAACTTTCACAAATACTATTAATAAATAACTATAAAAACACAAGATTTTTTAAAATTTCACCAAAAAATATGCGGAGATCAAATGGTATATGCAATTTTGAATACATAAATATTACAATTTATTTGCTATTGTTACATATCAATATCAAACACTAATTACTGTAATAATTTTTTAACAACGAAACTCTATTCTATTCTTTAAATTGAAAAATGACACCTGGATATGGGAATCAAAGAATCCAGGTGTAATTTTTCAATTTAAAGAATATTTTATTTAGATGCAGCTCTAGCTCTAACTAAAAATAATTTTTCATATTTTTTTTATTACAACTGGTGACCTGGTGGTCTAGGGGTAAGGTGTCGGACCTCTGTGCTGGGCGTCCGGGGTTCAATCCTCGGTCCCGGCACAGATTTATCTGATTGCCAAACCCTTTCTTCACCTCTGACAAGACGTGTATTAACCACAACTTGTGAATGTGTGGAATTCCAGGCCTCCACCGTGGTTTGGATTCCACGTTAAACTGTAGGTCCTCCATTTCATCTCACAATCACCCTACCATTACACTTTACCGTAAGTGCGTATAACCTGAACAGCTAGTAAGACGCGGTGCTAATAATAATAATAATTTATTACAACTACCTGTTCAAGTTACACGCAAACAAATATAATAGCTTGGCTATTTAATCCATCATGGAATTGTATTCATTAAAATCTATCATGAGTGGTAATTGTGTATTAAGATTGGTGTACAGTTCTCAGCTCATTAGTCGAAACCATACTATCTAGTACAGTCAAGGAAAGTGTTATCAAACTCAAGTTTGATTATCATATTACTCATAAACACTTGTAATCAGAAACAATATCAGGAGTCTGAAAACATCATAATCATCATCATCTATCATACCACCACTCTTCCTCCTTTAATTCCTTCTATTCTTATCCTCTCACTTGTACACTTTCTGCTATATGTTCCTTGCATCTCTTGCGATCTCTTGCGATCTCTTTCTTACATCCTTCCTCTGCGTCATTCTCTTTGGCATACTCTCTTTTTCCATCCTTATTACATGCCCATACCATCTCAGCCTTACTTCCTATACAATCTCATGTACTCCCTGTTCTCCGACTCTTTCTCTGACAACTTAATTCCTAATCCTGTCTCTCCTCACAACAGCTAGCATGTTCTTCACAAACTTCATTCCCATGACCTCCATTTTCTTGTCTTTCTTAGATTCACTGTCCACGTTTCTGCTGTATATGTGACTATGGGTACAAAGTATACCCTATACAGCAATTCCTTACACTTTCGAAAACACTTTGGCTAAAAACACAGGTACAAATTCAATCAAAAGCTCACCTTATGTTCCAGAGGCTCGGCAAATGGCCATTTGATATTTTGAGTGCAAGGTTCATTAGTCAGGAACAAAGCAGCTCATAGTGTATGTATAAAGGTTCGATGGTTGAATTTGCATTGAGAATATATTTTTTTCAACCTGTTTATTTGGTTTTCTACTCTTACATTGACTGATTAAGAAGAAAATTATTAATTTGGAGTCTGGTTGTTAGGTTTTGCCTTAAACTGTGGGGTTCAAACTAATAGTAAGCATCATTATAGCTTCAATCTTGAATCTGAAATTTTTATGAATCCAAAAGAAATCAAATATTCAAATCTCTACTTTAGACAATATTTTTTAGCACTTACTACCGTTTGGCGCTAATTATGCTAAGGGTTTTAAGGATGATGACGGTTATATTTAGAGGAAGTGTACCCACATTTGTGTGGAGGGAGAAACCACCCTCATTACATCTGTATGAGATTCAAACCTCCATCTCCTCGTTATCAACAGTCTAATCCACTGTGAGAGTGACGTCTTAGACCATGCGGTCATCGAAACGGGTAGCAATTTCTTACATTGTTCTTTTATCATTAATAGTATTGTGATGTTATCAAAGCAGTAAATAGATTGAAGCTCTGCTTAAAATGGTTTGAATATTTAAGCTAATATTATTCTGTCTACAAAAATTTTTACTGTTTGGGGAATTATATAAAACTTTCCATCTTAATAGGACTGTATCTGAGAACCAGTTAAAGATTCAACAATCCTTGGCGAGAACACATGATTGATACCACTCTAAGGATTTTTTATTTATTTATTGGTTTTAAAAAAAGGAGCAGAAAAAAACTATCAGTGGTCACATGGCTCATGTGTCACCCTCTTATTAGACTGGATTGCTTGTGACTGAGAGAGCAGAGTTTAAATCCTGGTCGGGTGTAATGAAGGTTGTTTTACTTAGGTGGTTCCATATTCTCCTTACATACAAATGTGTTTAAATTTCCTCTAAATTCTACCTTATTATCCATTAGTGTAAATATTCGGATAATCCGAAATGGTGTACAAACAGCATTAAACAAACAAAGATCTCTTGGTAATGCATATATTGAGTACTTTTATGCATTTGTGTTAAAATCCATGCCATAGCATTAATTGTGGAAACAATAACATTTTGGAATATTATTGAACTCTTTTTTTTATTTATTACACTTTATCTTAGCCCTAAAACTCAAACTATTTCGTTTAATTGTTCTATTTCAAAGAAAGAAAAAATTATTTATTTTTTACACTAAGATTTTATTTGAGAACTTACAATGTTTTTCTACTAAATAATTTGTCGCTAACTAATGCATCGATGAGTGCTTGGTCCAACACACTACTCTACACTCTAATGCTAGACTGAATTGTCATTGACTGGAATCTGGGTTTGAATCCCAGTAATGTGTACTGTGGGTGGTTTTCTCTAGTCCACCCATGCAAATGCTGGTATATTTCCTCTAACATTCTATCTATATCATCCCTATTTCATTAGTGTAATTAATGTATGTGTATAACCTGAAAGGGTGGACAGGAAAAAAATGTTTTGTTTGGATGCTACTAGTTTTTTTCTACATACAATTTTTATTTGTCCTTCCAAACTTTTAATTTGCGTCAATTTTGTATGAAAGGCTACACCCATTTCACCAGGTCGGAAAAATTGACAACTCAGGCTACTATGTCTTTCTCTCCCTCTGCATAAAAACACTTACTGATATTAAACACATATAGTCCGTCCAAAACTTCACTAGCTAAAATATATATGTGGATTTTGGTGATATAAAAACGTTTTTTGTTAAAAATTTATTGTTTCAAATGGGTGAAATTATGATTGGCAAAACTTTTTTCAATGTCACATTTTTAATTATTGTAAATGAATATTTTTATTGGCGTGGTATTGTAGTTGACTTAAAGACAACTTCAATAATGAACGACCTTGAATTTTTAAAACCTTCTGTTTAAACCAATGTAGAAATAACATTATCTTCAAAGAAAAATAAAGATGTTTTCAATGTTTGTAAACACACTCTTTGAAACATAACGTTTAAGTCAGGGTTCTTCAACTATTTTATGTCCAAAGGCCAAAGTTTCTGTCTCTTGTTGGCTCTCGGGCCGGAATACCAAACCAATAATATTAAAATATTTGTATTAGCTCATTCTTATACAATCTTATACTCACACTATGGATTAGGCCTGTCTCTGACAATTAAATTTCAGATTTTGTTGTAACGTATGTTCTTTTGTTGTTTTTTCCTTTCTATAGATTTTTCATAGCAGAAGGTAGCACATTTTGTTTTGTCTACTAGAGTGTAATTTGCTGTTTCAAAGTACATTTTGTATAAAAAGTACCTAATACTTTTCTTCATGTAAAAAGCAAAAATTATTTATAAAATAGCATAAATTTTGTATTTATTTTATTAGTTGGTTATATAAAATATATATCTGTATTTGTCATATTTTCTCTTGAAATAATTTTATATTGTTTATTAGCCAGCAGTCCGCAAAAAAATGTTATCGCGATCCGCAGGTTGAAGACCCCTGGTTTAAGTTATATCAGCAGAACTTGGCGACTCTTCTTTACTAGTTCGGTTTTGTGTGTGTGCTTGTATATATCCACACACACAATTAACAGCTGGAGGTAACATGACTTGAGGTATGAAGATTTGAAAGAAAATTTAGTAACTTTTCTGGCTGGCAGATAAGATTCTTCCTGTGAAAATTAAATTGTGTTTGAACAATGTTACCAAGACATAATACCTTAATGATTTTGTCCACATCCAAGGCCTATGTTCATTTAACTTTTGCGTAAAGTTATCGTCCTTGAACTTATCAATGTCCCCAGTTTAAAATGTCTATTAGATAGAGGATTAAAAAAAAAGGCTGATAGATAGTGGAAGAACTGTAAGACACTGGTCAAGCACGCAAGTGTTAGTGAAGCAACAGGAAAAAAGTTTTGACTTAGCTGTTTTCTCTTTTTCTCATATGAGTGGAGAACCCAACACTCTCATTGATTACCTTTGAAAGATTTGTAACTGTTTCTGGAATAGATAGCTATGTCAATAGGTTTGCCGAAGAATGCATACTTAAAGGGCGTTTACACTATGCAACAAAACATGTTGTTAAACATTATTGTTTTGCAACTTGCTGCATTTGAATGCTATGCAACATTATTTGTAAAACATCAAAAAAGTCTTAAAGTTCCGGTAAACAAGTTGGTCAATCTGCATCATGGCATATGGGGAGGATGTCCTCTTTGTGGCCGCAACTTGTGCTTTGTTGTTAAAGAAATGAAAAGGGCTAAAATACAATTTTGGGTTTGATCATCTTTATGTTAACTGGTTTAAAAAAATCCATTATGCTCCTCAGCACCCTTTCCAGGTCTAGTCACTTTCTTCATTTCCCTGTTAAATTGTGAAATCAATTTTCTTTTTTTTTTCTCTGCTTCAACTTCAAAAGCATTATCCCTCTCCCACCACAAGTCATGATTCTTATTTCTATTTTTGGAATCTTCTTCAGTTGGGTTCCACAATAGCCTTCGCTCCCTATACATGTCTTGAAGTTGATAAATGTGTTTGCCTCCACCCCCCCATTTTACAACACAATAATGCAATTACAAGCACAGCGTGAATTCATGGTGGATAAAACTCAACTAAAAGGCTAGGTTGAAATGAGGTGGAGAGGGGGGAAACAATGTAGCCAACTTGTTCAACAGTGTAAACAGTCCTCTGTTCAACATGTTAGAAAACAAAAGTTTATTTTATCTTTACTGCCACTCCACGAAAAATGTGCAACATGTTGTAAAACATGAAATATGTTTTTAAAGATCATAGGTACGGCTTTCATAAATAATATTGTAAAAATTGCAATATATTAAACCTTTTGTTTTTTGATTTAAGTCTATGCTTATATTTTTCATTATGAGTGCACGACTATTAAATACAGAAATGGAAAGTTATAATACTATTTGGGGGTAAGCCAACATTTGTAACACCTGCTTCAAACCATTACTTTTATTTATGTTTTAAGTTCATCACAACAAAGCATTCTTTTTTTTTATGATTTTTATATTAGTTACTGTAATGTAAATAATAATATGTACATTCATTAGTTGAAGATATGTGAAACTGAGGAAACATAATAGAAAGTGACAGGTTTAAAAAAAATTAGATAGTTTCCAACTTTTTTATTATTATTTGCCATATTGGCCTGAAAATAGTGTGATATTTTTCTCTTATTATTATATGCGCAGCCCATTTACCTTTATTTTTCATATAGAACACATTCAACATTTTAGGGTCATATTATGTGTGAGGACATACTATATTCAGGCTAGTACGGTATTCACTTGATTTTATTTCCTCCCTCTTTCACACTTCATAGCAATCCCATCCCTCTCCGACAAGGCGAGAAGACTAACGACAAAACATCTTTTCATGTAGCAAGAATATTTCAAGATAAATCATGGATACATCTACAGGAGTTATATCTGAACAATTAAACCAATATTTGCTCAAGTAATTACTCCTCAACCTAAAACGTGAATTTATAACACTAATAAAAGTTGGCTTTAAAGGACACTCAATACTTAACTCTATAAGTTTTTTTACCAAAATTTAACATCATAGTTAACTAATAGATAAACACAAGGAAAATATATTAGTAAAATAGTAGATAAGCTTTATCTGAATTACATTTTCTGATAGGAAATAAAACACTCATATGTATTGATAACCAATCAGCTTTAAAATGGAATCAAAAGAGTGAAAGAGTAAGCTATTATTGATGTGAATTAATGACAAAATTCCTGTGGTGTTTAAGATTGTAAATACTAAATAGGTATAAAATAAACCCTCAACATAAAAGCATTTGAAAGTTGCAAGAAGGTCCACTGTAACCGAGATACTAAATAACACATTTATTGAAGCAGAATTTTGGGCACAGCTCAAGACAAATTGAGGTGCATAAAATTCTAACTGTACAGACAAAGCCAAACAAGCTGCTACTAAACCATGAGTCAAGAAAAGTGTGAAGTTAATTTCTGTGGTAATAATATAGTCAATATAAAGTTGTAAAAAATAGTGTAATTTGTATTTATGTCTAAATATAACATAGCACATTATTTATTTCAATCACTTGCTTTCCTTACTATGTTAAAAGTCTGCCCCCCCCCCC
>CABFWO010000792.1:72034-83527 GCA_902155825.1 Timema genevievae | reverse complement strand
AAATATATGGATAACCTGAATGGGTAGCAAGGCAAGATCTGGTGCACACACACATACACACACACAAATAATTCCTTGTTCCATAAAATGTTGGCTTTTTGTATTAA
Organism: Timema genevievae; assembly: GCA_902155825.1. NCBI lineage: Eukaryota > Metazoa > Arthropoda > Insecta > Phasmatodea > Timematidae > Timema > Timema genevievae. The sequence continues at coordinate 83,420 of CABFWO010000792.1, read as the reverse complement.
AAGTGCTGTATATTTATGACACAGGCAGAGGCTGGAGCTGATGCGTGAGATGTATCACAACGAGGCAGAACTTTCACCCACCTCTCCAGATTACAACGTAGAATCGCTGACAGGTGGTGATCCTTTCTACGACCGCTTCCCCTGGTTCCGCATGGTAGGGCGGTGAGTGGTTTAGTGTCTGCTCTTTTGGGATTAACCACAGCTGCATACATATATTGCCTCTACCCTTGGAAGTGTTGCCAATTTAGCTACTTTTTACAGGTCTGAAACAATGAATTCTCATTTTTAGCGCCTAGCGACTAATCTGGTCACTTTCATTAATTTTTTTCCAGGTTCATGTTCATTATTTTTAATTTTTAATGCAGTATAATTTTGATTTTTGAATATATTGTACTACAAGAACACACAATTCATTGCTTCGATCTACAGAAGAGTTCTAAACTTTCTCTCTGTCATTCACAAATCACAATAATATCATTCCTTTTAATGTATCGTTTAGCGACAATTTAGCGACTTTATGGTACGAATCTAGCTACAACACTTAAATGGTCATTTTGGCAACACTGACCCGTGGATATAACGGTCCAAATACGTATTTTACTATGCATCTAAAATTAATTCAAAAGATTATTATTAATGTCTTAAATAATTAAGTAGTGGTCTAGGCTGTATCATTGTAAATGCCTGGAAATTGAAAATATAGGAGCCAGGCTTACTTTTAAGTAGGTTAACTGATCTAGAACACATAATACATTCATGCACATTTTTTCTTTTCAAGCATTCACTGTCACAGGCAGCTACTTAGAGTACTAATTGGTTGAGTTAAACTATAAATATCAGAAAAGTTCGAGGTTTGGGTTAAAAGGGGGGCACCTGGGTATCTGGACTTTGTTTCAAGTTTTTGATGGAATTGTGTTCTATTGTTACCAGAGCATTTGTCTACCTGAGCAATCTAATGTACCCAGTGCCACTCATCCACAAAGTGGCCATTGTCAACGAGAAGGGCGATGTAAGAGGCTACCTCAAGGTTGCAGTGCAGGCCGTCATTGGTAAGTAACGGTGATAAACCCAGTATTACATAAGTACAGGAAGATTATTATCATTAGTATTAGCACCGCGTCTTACTACCCGTTCGGGTTATACGCACTTACGCTAATGTGTAATGGTAGGATGATTGTGAGATGAAATGGAGGACCTACAGTTTAACTTGGAATCCGAACCACGGTGGAAGCCTGGCATTCCACACATTCACAAGTTTTGATTAATACACGTCTTGTCAGAGGTGAAGGAAGGGTTTGGCAATCAGATAAATCTGTGCCGGGGCCGAGGATTGAACCCCGGACCCCCAGCACAGAGGTCCAACACCTTACCCCAAGACTGCCAGGTCACCTGATTACTTAAATATTAATAAGATTGGATATAGTAACAAACACACACACCTCAACTAATGTGAATACATGTAAACATATTATAAAACTGATCTATGTTATAATGTGATTTTTGTTCTTTAATCCATTTTTTAAACCTATTTCTATTTTTTTTACACTCAATGTGATAGTCACACGCGCATAAGACGTTAGAGAGTATTATTTAATCCCCTAATACATTTTTCTCAATCTTTTAGTCATCACTATCTGTATAATTTAAAGAATTAAGAGGGGTATTTTCTGTATGGGTACTTATATTCTCGACCAGAGAGATGTCATTCTGGCCTGAGGTAAATAATTAAACTGAAAAAAAATATATATGTAATCCAGCAACACAGTTTTTATACTGTACATAAATCTTAAAATAAAAATAATTTTTATAATATTATGAGGTATTTAGCTTTTATTTAGAGTATGTGTAAATTTCCTAAATTAAAATTTACTAAATTAACACACTCTGGTCCATGAAAAAAAAAAGTGGCTCTTGGTGAGAAGTAATTGAGAACCACTCTTCTATACAGTAACTAACCACAGTTTACTAGCTTTGGTGGTCGGCCACATGGTCTAAGGTACTTTTCTCACTGTATATTATACTGCCGATGATAGGGAGATCAAGGTTCGAATCTTGGTTGGGTTTACTGAAGGAGATTTTTTTGAAATGGGTTTCCACTCTCCTTCCACGCTAATATGGGTACACTTTTTCTAAATATAACATTCTTAATCCCTAAAACAATTTACGTAATTAGTACATAAGCATACAACCCGAACAGGTAGTAAGATGCGATGCTAAAAAAACTATGGTTTTGAAGCATCATTCATTATTTTCTCTAGAACATGAATAATCTGCACTTGACAACCACAATTTAAATGGAACTTTTTTTTGTTGTTGTAAATACCACATCACTATTGTCACCAGTGAGTGTTTTATGTCATTGTTCCTATGGATCTCTATGGGTTCAGTTAAACTGTAGCGAGTGCTTTGTTCTAGAAGAGGAGAACAGTGAATATTCATCAGGGGTACGCCAGTCTGCTCGTATTTCATTTGACGACGAGCTGTTTCTTGGTCGCAAGAAGAGTTCCTTGACCTTGGATAGAGTGGTGGAAGGACAGGGGAACCTATCGGAGCAGGCCAGGGAAAAGACTGAGGGTGAGTGGAGAGATTACACAGAGTTGCTAAAATAGAAATTATTGACATTTGTGAAAAAAATGGCAAAATCCAGAGGGGGATTGAAATTGGATTGAAATAACCTATCAAATCAGAATCTGCTACATTATCTATAGAGCTAATCGTGCTGGCTGTCTGGTGTTGACAATAACTGTGATGCTGTGTGTCCCTCAGAGCAAGACGGGGATGCAGACAGTGGCCACGGTGACAGCTCAGTGTCCAGCGATGTGAAGGAGGAGGAGCTACCTGAACACTTGCAGGTCGGCAATGAGTTCACTTTCAGGGTAACAGTGCTGCAGGCAGTGGGCATTTCCACGGAATATGCTGATATCTTCTGCCAGTTCAAGTGAGTCACCAGCAACACAATTAATTGCAATAGCTCATCAGCCAAATATTAGAGAAACAAATCCACATATCACTTTCACTTTGCTTAACTTTGTATCCTTGTTAATATTAATCTCTCAACCACTCATGCCTTACATTCTAAAGCTCCATTTAAAGTCCCTCAAATGGTTTCAAACATGAATTCTCTGAAAATCCTATTAAATGTTATGTGAGTAACTAGCCGACACTTTAGCACACTCTTCCACTAAATAAGCTGGCCTATGATATTATATACTTTTTCAAAGATGTAAACTCAATAAATAGAAGTACAAGATTTATTTTATTTGGAATACCAATTTTCTTACAGTAAATTATCGATAGTTACTTAAACCTTTTTTTCTGCAAAGTATATATGATTTATTTGGTGTCATCAAAACTAAAACAAAACTCATACAATGACCCAGGTTTCATTCTATCGGAACTCATTAGGAGGTAGTGTGAAACTTGCAACTCAATTTCCTATAAGAGGATGTCGAAAAACACAAAAGAGATAAAAAGGAAATTAGTATTGAATGATAGGACACTTAGATAGGTACATGTAAAAGTAACAAATGGTATCACCTTTCCTGTACCTTCTTCCATTTACACATATAAATTACCTCATACCTTAAAGTAGAGTTGGGTCTAATCCACTATTTTATGAATACGAATCTCCAATTTATCTTCAAATCCAAATCTGAATCTTGAAATAGTCATGAAAATAAGAGGAAATATAAATTTAATAGACTAATAGAAAATATAAACAGTAACCTAATGTTAACATCCATTCATTGTAACATTCATACATTCAGTTAGGTGTTAAACACCTGGTCTGGGGCCTGGTTGAAGTTCATCCCATAATTATAATTGGTTCTGAACCACCAATAAGTAGCATTAAAGCTCTAAAATAAATTTCACTTGACAAATTGAAAAAAATATACATTTTTTTAAGGATTTGAGTCTGAATCCGAAATTTTCTCGAATCCTCAAATATTGAATATCTTAAAGGATACCCTTAAAAGCATTGTTTTAAGAAATCTTGTGTCTCAAAATTTAATGGCTAAGCAAAAGTAATAAAGTTTTACTACAAAATACAACTTAATATAATAATCATAATTTAAAAGATAATTTTAAACTTTTAAGTTCATGCTTTAAATTGATGTATTGAATTTTTTTTTAGCAACCAAGCTACTTTTTAAGTTGTGTTCATAGCATTTTAATTTTAAAGTTGTTCCAACATGTCATTGGTTTAAGGACAAAACACATTATTTTTTTAAGGAACCAAAACTAAATCAAGTCATTGTCCTGTTCCAGTTTCCTGCACCGTCATGATGAAGCGTTCTCAACTGAACCAGTGAAAAATACAGGCAAAGGAACTCCTTTAGGTTTCTACCATGTTCAGAATGTAAGTAAACATACTTAATTAGAATAAGTTTAAAAAGAAATATACAATAGAGGGAGCAAAGGTGGGATAGTATGGTCATGTAATGAGAAAGAAAAAGGAAATAATCCCAAGGCGAATGTAGGAGATGAATAATCTAAGTAAAAGAATGCAAGGGAGACCAAGAAAGAGTTGGGAAGAACAGTTAACAAAATGTTTGTAATTGAGAGGAGAGGAATGGAATCAATAAAGGAGGAAGAATGGTATAAGGACAGTTGGAGGCATTTTACTAAACCTACCCGGCAACAGACTGGAAACAGTTAATGATGGTGGTGGTGATGGCAGCGACCGCAACTTCCTCTGAAGACTTGTGTTAAATTTGTAAGAAGATACAGGAAAGGTGGATAGAAACACTTAAAAGGGGACGAACACAAAATGGCTTTACAATGAAAAGAACATAATGAGATAAAAATTTGATACATACATTTTATGTTATTGGGTGAACAAAAGAGCTGTTGGTGTATTATTTTCAATATTCCTACTTCAGAAACACCTAGATAAGTGTGCTGGCCATCTTTCTAACATATAATCTTGACACTATTTATTAGATGTGTGTTTTCTTTTGTTTAGATTACAGTAACCGTAACCAAATCATTTCTGGACTACCTCAAATGTCAGCCCATTGTATTTGAGGTGTTTGGTCACTACCAACAACATCCTTTGCACAAGGATGCCAAACAAGATGGAGGACAGTGGTAAGTAGACACTTATGCCGGTATCACGATCAACTTAACGTTAACTTAATGTTAACTTAACGTAAAGGATCTCCTTGTATGTTTAAGTGGAAGCGATCATGATGCAATTAACTTAACGTTGACTTGCAGTTAACTTAACGTAAGAGATGTCCTGGGAGGTCTTTTACTTTAAGTGAACGGCACTTGAAGGGTATCACGTGATCTAGCCAGCCAATCATTATGTGAGTGACGTCAACAGGGCTATTTAGTAATTCATTTGTTGGTATTTTGACCAAGGTTCACTCTTTAGCATAAGTTCTAGTGATCAGAAATTGAAACAAAACAAATTAAACTAAAATTGGAAAGCTAGATTCATTAAAAAAGTTTAGTAATAGATATTTATTATATCGATTGAAAACTGTAAACATTCACAGATCATCACTGTACAAATAGTCCAAATCACAGATCATACTCAAGAATGAAGATGTTTGGCTCTATTTTTTACGTTAAATTACGTGAATCTCAATCACACGTATGTTTTCTTAAATTAAGTTAACTTTAAGTGAATGTTGCGTTAAGTTAAAGTTAAGTTGATCTTGATCCCGGCATTAGGACATACCAAGTTCAATATATAGTCACTTACAAATTATTCTTAATACATTTTAGAAAATGTGTTAAAACACTGTAAAATATATGTGATAGGGGGGAAAAAACCTCTGGAAAGATAAATAGGTTGAACTTTGATAAATACAAGTAAACTTTTCACACCACTCTTTTCCACCTTCTTGTTCACACATTCAAGTCACATTATACATTTAATTTTCTGAAAATATTGTTCCATAGAAAGTAGAAACAAAACATAGTTGGTAATTAGATTACGAAAATAATTTGAGGTTTACATTAATGCAAGATAAAAATTACAAGGTATTGAAGCAAGTTGCTACTGCTGTAGATGCTGGATGGATAAAAAAAAAACACATATTTAAGATTTAAATAAACTTATGGCCACTGATTAGATTAGGTTTAAACTAGAGTTTATTTAAAGATTTATTGAGTCGTATTAATATTGAATTGGTCTTAGCGGTTGGTCATTGCAAGGTGTTACACAATTGGGAACTTAGGAAAAATGGCATCAAACAGTTATATTAAATTAAAAATTGAATGAAGTATAGAAGGGAAAGGCTACACACTTACCAGAAAACTGTAGGCCTTGCCCTTCCATCCTCCTTTCATTTTGTAATTTAATAGTTGGAAACTTGTAGGTATAGAATACTTAGGACCACATTCATAATCAGAGCCTCAAGTGTGGCTCGATATGAGACACAGGACGACACCTACCTGAACCAGAATGGAATGGGCCAGTTTCTTATGCAATGTTTCTGTGTTGTTTATAGTGTTCGTCAACCCCCCAAGAGGATGCTACCGCCCTCTATTCCAATCAGCCAACCAGTGCGCTCACCTAAGTTTGGTGTCCTTCCGTCGCCTAGTACAAGCCACGTGCATGCCAAATATGATGTTCTTGTGTGGTTCGAGATCTGCGAACTAGGTTTGTCCAACTGTCCCTTCACAGAATAATATTTAATTTGTGTTTATTATTTTTTATATGTTCTCACACTCTACAAACTCTCAATAAAAGGTGACAGCTTTTGTTCACTAGACATAAGTAATATGTATTAAATTTTTAACTTTTGTTAGAATATATTATAGATGTCAACATGAGCTAACCTTAGTTTTCAAAATAGAGCTTCACTTATTATAGAACAACTAATCCTATGCCACGATCATGCTATAATAATCTTAGCAATAGTAGTAACGTTAGTATTATACCTAATATGAACTTTAATAGAAAATAAGCAAGTTAACCGAAATTTATTAGAAGGTAATACTATTGAAATTATTTGAACTATTACTCCAGCTATTATCTTATTTTTCATTGCAATCCCCTCATTGCGTCTACTTTACCTAATTGATGAGATTAGAAACCCTTTTATTACCTTAAAAACTATTGGACACCAATGATATTGAAGTTACGAATATACTGATTTTAATCAAATCGAATTTGACTCATACATAATTCCATCAAATGAAAGTCAAATTAACAACTTACGTTTATTAAATGTTGATAACCACACCGTCCTACAATCTAATGTTTATATTCGAGTAATAGTAACAGCAGCAGAAGTACTTCACTCTTGAGCTATACCTTCTTTAGGTATTAAAGTCGATGGAACACCTGGGCGATTATTTTATATGTAATAATATATAAAATTATAAAATCTAATGTATACCTAACAATTTAAAAATAAATGAAAATAGTGTTAAAACACTGTATAATTATTTACTAATTAAAGTTATAAGGAAGGAAGCTGACATGAAATAGTTCTTCCTTACGCAATGAAGTTTTGTACCTGCACTTTTATGGTAATTATGTAGGATTTGCCCTGTTAACCTCTTTTCAATAATTATTAATTGGTTGATGATTATAATGAATCAGACATATGTTGACCAGAGTCAGACAGAAATTACAAGAATTACCAAGGGCACACTAAACACTAAATATTAGTTATCAATATTTCCTATACTTTTTTTCATGAATAAAATGATAAACCACAAAAGTGGAAATAGTTTTTACATAGAGTGTTGTGTTGTTGACTAATTAAAAAATGAGTACCAATAGATGGTTTGTAATTACCCTATAAAGCATAATAGTTTCAACAATAAATTTTATATATGAAAAAAGTGCATTGAGCAAAAACATTTAGTGATAAATAAAATGATAGAATATTAGGAAAATGGTAGAGCACAAATAAAAGTAACAACACTGACACATATTTACACACACTTCAATATTTCGATGCTATTGTAGCATCTTCCTCAGGAAGTAGTAATTAGACTGGACAGGATGTTGTCTTCAGTGATGCCTGCAAATATTGAAGTGTGTGTAAATATGTGTCAGTGTTGTTACTTTTATTTGTGCTCTACCATTTTCCTAATATTCTATCATTTTATTTAACAATAAATTTTAATCACTTCTTCTTTAAATAATGTATTTGAGTTAATTATGAAAGAAAATTATGGAAACAAAGTATGTAGAAAAAATACTTCAAGGGAGGCAAAAAAAGAGATGAAAGGAGCAGATAACAGAATGTGTGCAAGTGAGAGGAAAAGAATAGTGGAAGGAAAGAGGAAGATGAAGGTATTTTACTAAACTGACCTGTCCACAGGCTGAAAACTGTTGATGACATTGATTTAATTATGGAACTAAAGTAAAGATGATCATTTAAAGTTAGATAGCTCTTTAGTTAAAGATCTCTTCACTTTTTTATCATACATGAAAGAAGGTGCAGGAAAGAGAAATAGTAAAAAATAAAAGGAATAAAATTAATAAATACAAAATGGCTTTAACATTGAAAACTTAATTCACATTTTATGCTTCTGCCACTGGACAAAGGGTTAGTAACTACTTATTGAATAAAATCAACCACTTATTCCATCAACCTATGTTTTATTCTATCAGAATTCATTAAGAGGAAGGGAGAAATACAATTTCCTAAAAAAGTATTATGTATGAAATAAAGTGCATCGAGCAAAAATGATTGGTAATAAATAAAATGATAGAATTTTAGGAACATGGTAGAGCACAAATAAGAGTATAAACACTAACACATATTTATACACACTTCATTATTTCAATGGTATTATAACATCTTCCTCAGCAAGTACTAATTACTAGTACTTCCTGAGGAAGATGCTATAATAGCATTGAAATATTGAAGTGTGTGTAAATATGTGTTAGTGTTTATACTTTTGTTTGTGCTCTACCATTTTTCTAATATTCTATCATTTTATTTATTACAAATTTCCTAAAAAGGAAAACCCAAAAATGTTTAACCTTTTTCTATCTTTTGTGTTTTTAGGTTTAATCTTATGAGAAGTTGTATTGCCCATTTAACACTTCCTCCTTATGAGTTCTGATAGAATGAAACCTAGTTCAGGGGATTGAGTATTAGCAATCAATTTTCTCCAAGAGGCAGCTAATACCTCTTTACTCAGTGGTAGCTAAGTTTGAAACATGTTGTTTAAAAACATATTGTGGACGCTCAGCATAAGATCGTTGCTTTGGTAACTTAACCAAGGATATTCCACAAGAAATAACACTAATAATGGACTATAACAGGCATGTCAAACTTGTGTATTTCACTGTGTCCTGCAAACCTTATTATGTGTCTTGATTATTCTTTATCTAAATGTCGTAGAAATACACCATTTGGGACAGTGGCATTTGGAAATTCGGCATTCATTTTGGAAATCTAGTATTTAAAGTTGGTGTACCAAAATTTTATTCTTTTTTATTTTCACCAGACATCGATTACCAAAAATTGCTAGATTTATTCAAATATATTTATCCAAATCCAAAGTATGACAGCACATGAGTGTGTAAACTGTTTTTTTCAGCTTTTATTATTAGCACCGCGTCTTACTACCCATTCAGGTTATATGCACTTACGCTAATGTGTAATGGTAGGGTGATTGTGAGATGAGATGGAGGACCCACAGTTTAACTTGGAATCCGAACCACGGTGGAGGCCTGACATTCCTCACATTCACAAGTTGTGATTAATACACATCTTGTCAAAGATGAAGGAAGGGTTTGGTAATTAGATAAATCTATGCCGGGACCGAGGATTAAACCCCGGACTCCCAGCACAGAAGTCTGACACCTTACCCCTAGACCGCCAGGTCACCTTTCAGCTTATATAAAGAAACAGAACCCCAAAGAGATCACACCTTATGAACATGTATTTATCTTAAAATGTGAACACATCTTTAGAATAATCTTTAAAGTCCAAAATTCACTCTATTTCTGCAAATAAATTTTATTTTTTTAAATTATCAGGTAGGCTATTAAGTTGGAGTTATTTTTCCTATAATAGCGACCATATTGATTTTTTTTAACGGCCCTCCTTGATTTTTTTTTTCAGCGTGACTTTTATTAGCAAACGAGTTTGACATACCTGGACTGTAATATTTAGTAAAACTCTTTCATCTCACACATTGTTTATCCTAAAGTGATTTAGCTGATTGTCACACCTTAACTCCACCAGATAAATAAACACCATTATTATTGTTGTTTTATAATATTTTTTTTTTGTTATGTTGGCAGCCCCCAATGGCGAGTATGTTCCCGCAGTAGTAGACCACAGCGACGACCTTCCTTGCCGAGGCCTGTTCTTACTCCACCAGGGGATCCAGAGGCGATTACGGGTGACGATAGTCCACGAGGCAGCTCCTGAGCTACGTTGGCGGGATGTGCGTGAACTTGTGGTGGGCCGTATACGCAGCACGCCTGAATGTGACTCTGAAGACAACGACAGCTCGGTACTGTCCCTCGGTCTGTTCCCAGGAGAGTACTTGGAGGTGCCAGGCGATGACCGCTGTATGTTCCGCTTTGAGGCTGCTTGGGACAGTTCCCTTCACAACTCTGCTTTGTTAAATAGGGTGACTCCCTGTAACGAGCAAGTGTACATGACCATCTCTGCCTACTTGGAGGTGAGCGAATAGTATCATGGTTCTCAGTCTAGTCTATAGCTAATTTCATCCTGCTGTTGCAATAATAGCAACATATGCTAATAACCGCAGGGATCGTATAGTAGCTCTGACCTGTAAGTGGTTTTTAATTCCCTTTCCAAGCAATTGTAACTGGATTTCCGTTAAATTTAATTTCCCTCGCACTTAAATCACTGATGATCAGAAGTGTACCAAAAGAGCATTAGATTGAAAATTAAAATTAGAAAAACATTAGAATTTTACTAATCTCTTGTTTATATGTCTATACATTAAAATAGCCTGTTAGCTAAAACTATTTTTCAAATAATGAAAAGAGTGAAAAACAAGAAATAATAAATTATATAATTAGTAATAAAGAGAGATATATCACAAGGAGAAAGGAAAACAACTAGGCTTGAAAAAAAAAATGCCAACTTTTCATTTTTTTTATCACCTGACACTTAAGATGGGGTGTTAGTGAGCGTGAGCTTAGGGAAGTATTTTTGAAGTTTTAACATAAACATTTGTTGGACAAAATAAATCAAATTTTTCTTCTATAGACTCATAGAGCTTAGTTTTCTGCACATGTTAATCTCAACAGTTCTTGAATATCTGCCAAGGGTGTTCTGAAATTTAATGACAACTTTTCCTCTTCATTTAAAAAGTTTGTCACCAAATGCCACTGTGCTCATGACAGATATTCAACAACTGTTGAGATTAGCATGTGCAGAAAACTAAGCTCTATGAGTCTATAGAAGAAATATTTGAT
>CABFWO010000792.1:57722-68656 GCA_902155825.1 Timema genevievae | reverse complement strand
ATCATCATCATCATCATCATCATCATCATCATCATCATCATCATCATCATCATCATCATCATCATCATCATCATCATCATCATCATCATCATCATCATCATCATCATTATTATTATTATTATTAATGATTTGGGATTAGTTTAATTTGGTCCTCTGATTATTATGGGCTAAACCACTAGCTATTAGCACTAAAAATAATTCCAATTCAAAATCTAAATCTAGTTTATATTTTAAAATTAGACGATTCAATGGATCCATCACTAACACCAACATCGCTTACCAGTTAAATTACTTGTGTGAATAGTTTAAGCTATTATTCAATGCCATCATCATCATCATCATCATCACCAACAGCATCAAATGTTTCTAGCCTGTGGCCAGGCAAGTTTAGTAATATGCCTCCATCTTCCTCTTTCCTTACACTGTCCTTCCTCATTCCACCATCAGTCCTCCTTTATTTGCTTACATTCTTCTCCTCTCACTTGCATTCTTGCTGTTATCTGCTCTTCCCATTTATTTCTTGGTCTTTCTTGCGGTCTTTTTCCTAGAAACTTCATCTATATCAATCTCCTTGAGATACTTTACTTCTCCATCCTCATCACATGGTCATCCCATTTCACCCTAGCTTCCTATACTATTTGATGTACTCCTTGTACCCCCACTTTTGCCCAAACAACTTCCTTGTTCCATGCCTAAATAATCTTATATTATAGGCTATGCAAATTGATAAAACAAAGATAAACTAAACTATTGATAGTTAGTGAAAATTGAGTGGAGAGCTAGGGAAAAAGGAGAAAAATATGGCTAGAATTTAATGCACAATTTTTTCCATCCCATATTGAAGAAACAATCATAAAACGAGTTTAAAATTTTGTAGGAATGTGCAAAGCCCACCTTTTACATTTGAAGCAAACTTTAATCGAATATATATGAAATATCCTCGAAGTTCAAATATTCTTGGTTAATTTTTTTTACTGCATAATTGTTTGAAATACTTGATTCTAAATCAAGTTACTATCATATCATATGCATCTATTATCTTTTATTAACTTCGATTTGTAATGCAAATAATAATAATAATAATAATAATAATAATAATCATTTATTGCTTCCAGACTGTGGCTGGGTCAGTTTTGTAAAACCCCTCCATCTTGATCCACCATTCCTCCATTCTTCTACTCTTCCTAAAACACTTGCTACCACCTGTTCCTGCCATGTCTCTCTTGAGATATTTTCCCGATATACTTTTAGCTTTATCATTTCTTGGAGTTCTTTTCTTTTCCATCCTCATTATATATTCATACCATCTCACTGTAGCTTCCTCTACAATTTCTTGTAAACCCTGATTTCCAACTCTTAATTTCTAATCCTATTTCTTCTGGTAACAACTATCATACTGGGTGACCTGGTGGTCTAGGGGTAAGGTGTCAGACTTCTGTGCTGAGGGTCCGGGGTTCAATCCTCGGTCCCGGCACAGATTTATCTGATTGCCAAACCCTTCCTTCACCTCTGACAAGATGTGTATTAATCACAACTTGTGAATGTGTGGAGTGCCAGGCCTCCACCGTGGTTCGGATTCCACGTTAAACTGTAGGTCCTCCATTTCATCTCACAATCACCCTACCATTACACAAAGTGTGTATAACCTGAACGGGTAGTGAGACGCGGTGTTAATATGTTTAGGTTTTATTCGCTTTCCCTTCATTACCAACATTTTACTTTTCACCATATTAAGTTTCATCCCACTCTTTTCAGTTTTCTCTACCCCAATCTCTTTGCAACTCTATTTATCACCATTTCTATTACTAATACTATTAGTTATGAGAGGGCACTCCCCTGCTCGACTCCGTTTCTTAGATGAAACCACTCTTCCTCGGTCTTTACACAACTCACTTTGTGGGTTCACTTCCTCTAGATTCAACCTTCCCAATTCATAACCCATTAGCATAATTAGTACTTAAGCGTATAGCCCGAATGGGTAGTAAGACGTGGTGCTATAATTAAATTTTTTTTTTTTTACTCCAGCTTCCGCCATTGATTTACAGACTTTCCTTCTATCAAATTTATCTGTCAATATTTTTATTGTCAACGTGGAATATTTTTCAAAACAAAGCCAAATCTAATAATTTTTTTAAGCTAAGTCAATTTTTCGAAGCTTTGCACACCGCTAATATCTCAGCCTTATTGCATTTACTATACACAAATAAATTATAGTTATTTAACCATTGCTGCCTTCATCAAACACAAAGTGAGACAAAAACAGAAGAAAAACATTAACTTATTTCATATTGAATTCAAATAAAAACTGTTGAAACTACTTCTTAAACAAATTTTCCCGCTAATTCCCCATCACTAAACCTAGATTTTATGTCAAAATTAATCAGGAGGGTGTGTGAAATGTGTGGCACAGCTCCTGAGAAATCAAAATAACACAAAAGAGGTGAAAAAGGAAAATGCTAAAATAATATAGAAGAGAAACATGTCATTTGTAAAATTATCAAGTAATGGCAATAACATTTTTCAATTCACCCTACATTACTCTTATTTGACACAATTTTGCTTAATTGATATCCACACAACTGAAAACAAACCCTAAGGAAATCATTTAACTATTCTCGAAGTATGTTTCATAAATTTTATATTACAAATAATGTGATTAATTCTTATTTTATTCTGAGGGATTTAAAGGTTATTATGATGTGATTATTGCGTTTTTTCAGATATATTTTAATTTGAACTCTAAATCATTCATACATTTCATTTGCTTTTGCACCACACTAAGGCAAAGTTTTTTTTTACATAATCATGATCCAAGCTAAATTTTCTTGCAAGTGGTTACTTATATGCAGAGCCCTGCTTTTATGGTGAATAAAAAAGCCCAATTTCGTTTTTAAGTTTCCCAAAAGCGGTGAATAAGCGGTGAATTTGTCTGTTACTACTAAACTATACCTAGAAAAATATCGTTCTGAATCTGCATTTGAAATCGGCAGCCACAACGCTTGCAAACACTTTGATGTGAAGTCACTGAACATACTGTCTGTCTTCAGCCCTAGCAGCACATTCTCAATTTTTAAACTTTCGATGCCTTCACTCTGGTCCATCAAAACTTTCAATTTTTTACACATTTCAATGTAGAAAAAAGACAAATCTCCATCTCTATCGCGATTATCGCGGACAGCGTTTAAAATCGCGAATATCGCGCTAAAACGCCGATTTCGTGAATTATCGCAACAATTCTGAGCATATATTTGCAATCAGGGTAACCTGAAATGTGAACATCTGAAAGAAAAAATGCTATATCTAACATTCATGAATTATCGCGATCTCCACAAACGCAGGGCTCTGCTTATATGTTATTGACCCCGATATAAGTAAATTTGATTAGTAAAGGATTACAAAATTATTTCAGTTTGGTGATTAACTTAACACCAGAAAGAATAGCTAACACTTGATGTACAACTTTCTAGTTAAGTTTCAAATTATCTAAGTAATAAGACAAATCCACTCAAAAATAATAAATGTGTATATTCCACTGAGGATCAAACTCAAGTTCCTTCCGTAACAATTAATACTAGCCTGTGTGCCGGAACTATGTTAGGTACTCAAATCAGGTAGGTTAGTGAGTGGTTAAACCTGTATTTCTGCTTGGAGCAGCAATGGCTGGTACAGTATGCTCTAATGTAGAGGTTGTGAATAACTGTGGTTGTTACTTCAGGCGTGCAACGTCGCCAGCGGCGTGTGTTGGACACCAGTTCCACGTATGTGCGCGGGGAAGAGAACCTTCATGGGTGGCGACCACGAGGAGACAGCCTCATTTTTGATCATCAATGGGAGCTAGAGAAGCTGACACGGCTTGAGGAGGTACTGACAACTACTCTTTCACTGTAGGGAGGTTTCGAGTGTGTGTGTGGTCTAGTCACACTATTAAATAGTGGGTGCCCGCTTCAGTGGCCAAATGGTCTTAAGGCATAGATGGTCAACATATTTTTCAATGTAGCCACAACTCACAAATGTGGTGAACAATATGTGAAATTTTTCACATCTTATAAAGATTGATAAATCGAACATTTAAAACAACATACGCTTTTTGAACACCTTTAAGGAAAACATGTGCACTTTGACTAATCACAACTTTCTCAGTCACAAATGATCAAAATTGTCCGATTTGAAAATGTAGGATGTTTTAATCATATTATTATTATTAGCACCGCGTCTTACTACCCGTTCGGGTTGTACGCACTTACGCTAATGTGTGATGGTAGGGTGATTGTGAGATGAAATGGAGGACCTACAGTTTAACGTGGAATCCGAACAACGGTGGAGGCCTGGCATTCCTCACATTCACAAGTTGTGATTAATACACGCCTTGTCAGAGGTGAAGGAAGGGTTTGGCAATCAGATAAATCTGTGCCGGGACCGAGGATTGAACCCGGGACCCCCAGCACAGAAGTCCGACACCTTACCCCTAAACCACCAGGTCACCTTTTTAATCGTAATTTTAAAACCTTTTGTCTTACAAGTTGCAGAAACATTGGTTGAATATCTGAACTCAACGAATTTGTGAAATGCTTCTAATAATATATAGGAAATATCAAATTACAACCAGCACACACCGTCAGGAAAAAGTGTATTTTATTGTGAGGGTTAGTTAACTAAAATTCACCACATTTTTCTGGCCAATTCCTCACTTGGGGTGATTGGCTACAGGCTTGCCCATCTCGCCGGGTCTAAGGTGTCGCTCTCACACTAGACTGGACTGACGCTATGATGGGAAGATCAGTGTTTGAATCCCAGTCGGGTGTGCCAAGGGTGGTTTTCTCTATATGGTTTTCCACTCTCCCTCCATACAAATGTCGACACACTTCCTATATTTTATTTTTATCACCACGACTTACTACTTGTTCAGCTTAAACACACATGATAATTACTTTAACGGCGTAGGGATGAGGAATGAAGCAATTTAAAGGTAATCTACCTGTATTTGAATGAATGGAGAATGGGAAACCATTTAGGTAAAGCCACTCTCAGTAGACCCAACTGGGATTCAAACTCCGTTCTTCCCATCTTCAACAGACCAGTCTAACATGAGAGTGACACCTTAGACCATTCAGCCACTGAAACGGTTCACTTTCTATTGATTCAACCTTCCTAATCCCATCAAATTAGTGTATTATAATATTACTATGTTCTATTTTATCATACCCTACCCTTTAATATAAGTTCTATGAAACTTTTTCATTAGGATACAAATACCATGTAATATGATCATTATCCTCAAAATAATTAAATAATTTAGAAAGTCATAAAACATAATTATATATTTTTCATTTAGTCTAAAATGTGTGAAATAACTAAAACCTTGATCAAAACTACTTATTTTTTGATCAACGCGTCTAACTACCGACTCGGGTTGTATGCCTATGTATTAATTACACTAATGGGTTAGGGATTAGGAAGGATTAATTTATAGGAAATGCACCCAGGATTGAACCCTGATCTCTCGGTCTTCGGCAGTCTAGTCCAACACGAGATTAGCGTGTTAGACTATGTGGCCACCAAAGCAGGTAAATTTATTATTAAACTACACACATTATTTATCTTTCTGTGTTCTTTACCCTTTGGACTTAAATCTCCTCCCACTCTCCTTTTTTTTCCCTCACTCACTTATCTTTACATGACACTTTTTTTGTTGTTAGGTTGAACGAGTGAGGCACACACTGCTCCTACGAGAACGTCTGGGAATAGACAAGCCCTCTGTGCCAATGACCCGGAGTCATGACTTCACCAAGTCTGAAAAGGAGGTGTGCAACATGGTGGCCAAAGAGGGCCGTGCCAGTCCGGCTGCTGTCATCAAGCCGGACATTCTCTCCGACAAAGAGCGAGACCTTTCGATCAAGTGCATCCGACTCATACAAGGAAGAATACCTTGCAAGGTGAGTAACGAGTTATTTTCGTCATCATCATCATTATCACCATCATAATCATACAGTTTCCTGACACTGGCAGGGTCTGTCTCAAACATAAACCTCTCCTCTACACAATCCTCCGCACTCACTCCAGCCTAGGTCTTCCTTTTGGCTTCCTGCTTGCCACCGCCATTTATAGAATCCTCCCCTCTTCCATCCTCTTCACATGTCCATACCACCCCAATCTCGCCTTCTCATCCTTGTCACTCCCAATCTACTCCTCAGAAATTTCATATCAAATACCTGTATCCTGATCTTATATTTTTCCTTCATTACCTAGGTTTCTGATGAATGCTGCAATATTGGAACATACATCCCTGCCTTTGCACTTCTATGACTTCTCATGCTTTCGTAAAAGTCCTTTGCTTGTCTCCCTCTTCCCCCAATTTCTCTTGTGTTTCCTTCTTTTCCTCTACCACACTTCCTAAGGTACTTTAAATTTCCTCTTTCTTCAGTTGTTCTCCTCCTAATGTTACTCCTCTCGAATGCCAATTTCCCTCTATGCATGTGAATGCTATTCCTTAAACTCAACTTAATTATAAATTTAAGTCTAGCAGAAGTAAACAAAATTATAAACATTGAGCCTTACTAGTTACGTACTTAAGAATATTAATACAACTTATTCAGAAATTGGTGAACACAACACAGACAGTGAATTGGTAGGCCCTTTTTCTCTCTTTTCATATAAATTATTGTGTGCTGATTTAATAAGTCGGTTCAGAAAATGCACATTAAATACCCCAAATAAAGATAAAAAAAAACAGTATAATTTATCTTTGAGTTTTGTGAGTTAGTTCTTTAGTGGTTCATTTTTAGTAAATAATAATAATTATTTGTAAAGTACTAGTGATCCACAAATTTTATCATATGGTTTCTTGAGTTTCTTGAGTTTCCCCTTCAACTTACCAAAAAAAAATTAGGTTCAAAATTTCACATTTAAAAACCACAACACATGATAGTAATAATTTTCAGGGAATATTATTATGTTCTTAGTCCGAAAAGAGTAGAGGTTGTTTGTTCAATATAATATTTATTCTTGGATTCTTACACTTTATATTAAAACATTATTTCTCAGTAAATACCCTTTAGGGTTGTGTGAAACTTCTACTTGGCTTCAAAATAAATATTAGTTTTGGTTTCGCTTCGAAAAAAATTCTGGCTTTGACGGTTACGAAGTTTCGCTTTTAAAAATATTGACAGCTAGAATACTCAATTTATGGTCATTTATTTCATTCTGAGCTCTTATATAGATTAAAAATTAATATTAATATGGAAAAAATCTTAAGTAATTGAATTTTAAGTTGTGATAGTAACTTAAAACAACTAACAAAAAATATTTGAAATTTGATTCCACTTCAAGAATATTTCACATATTTGATTTGAGTTTGTTTCATATTGAAAAAGTGGACTATGTACACCAAGAGTGAAAGGGCCACACCTTTCAGGATTCATTTACATCCCTACAACAATTGACATGGTATTGGCCACAGTTGTGCTCTGGATTTTTATTGCTGGACAAAAATCCTTTAACCTCGACTGCATTTGAATTCATGAACATCAGGTCACCCAACTTCGGTGCTATAGTTATCTAATGTGCTAGACTGCAGAGGATGGGGAGATCATGGTTAGAATCTCGATCGGGTGAACTGGGGGTGGTTTTCCTAAATGGTTTTACACTCTCCCTCCATGCAAATGCGGGTTCACTTCAGCAGTAACTGTTAGAACATTAGCGCCGCGTGCCCTTTGTTTTGTTTCTTGGAGCATTATATTTTGTTTCCCACCCGACCAATGGGAATAGATAAATTCCCGATTTTTCCCCGAGGGTTCGGGATCCTGGCCACTCCTAGTATTTTATTGATTGTTCATCCCGCTAAAATCCTACTACTACTGCATCTTGGGTATGTTTTATGTGCAGGAGTTTCCCCTCACAAAACTTAGCGATGTCTCCCCAAGTGAGGACACCACAGACATGAGTGTCAGCATCATTTCCACGGCCTCATCCATTGAGTGAGTTTAACTTTTTTTTTTAATCTTAACATTGTGTCTTTAAATATTTTGAGCTAGGGATACGTTGGTGTCCTTTTACATAGGATAAATGTTGCATGGTTATGCGCAAAACAAAAATCACAAGTAACAAAACAAAAAAATACTTTATTATTTTTCAAATTTGTATAATACATATGTGTGTATTCATGAAATCATGTTTGTGTTATATATATATATATATATATATTTTAATTATAAACATTTTTACTATTTTAATTTTTTCCGTCTATTTTGTGTGATTTCAGTTTTCATTAATTTGAGTTGGGTTTTTCAAATCCAAAATGGAGTAGGTTATGGTTTTAATTAATGTTTTTCTTCTATTTTGTACCTCCAGCTTGATAACAGCAATAATTCTGAAATATAAAAAGTTATTTTGTGTTTCATTGGGTCCTCTTTACCTGGGGTTGGCTTTCTTCACTCACTTTTCACTTAATTAGTTAAATAGGTCATAGTTGTAATATTTTGTTGTTGTGGTAGACTGAATTCTCCAGAGAAGAGTGGCTGTCCCGCCCCAGAACAACAAATGGTGGTGTGCGCCCCACCTGCACCTCCTCCCCCAGGCAGCCAGGCCACAGGGCTAGTGCTCTACATTCCTGAAATGGAGGAAATCCGCATCAGCCCCGTTGTTGCCCGAAAGGGCTTGCTCAACATACTGGAACACAAGACCAATGGCTGGAAGAAAAGATATGTGGTGTGTGTCACCTTTTTTTTTACTTGCATTACTTGATGTACCCTTCACTCACCCTGAAAGCTAGCAAGCAACCTTGCAGTGTTCCAGGGTCATTTTTTTTAGCAGCGTGTCTTACTACTCATTATGTACTAATTACGCAAATGGGTTGAGGATGAGGAAGGTTGAATTTAAAGAAAGTGTACCCACATTTCCATGAAGAAAGTGATAAACTATTTGGGGAAAATCTAGCCTCAGTACACACTACCGGGATCGAACCATGACCTCCCCATCATTGGCAGTCTGGTCTATTATAAGAGTAGAGCCTTAGACCATGTGGCCACTGAAGCGGTTCTTAGTGCAATTAGTCGAGGTTAGATTGCCACCTTTCAGGGTAACCAGAGTGTCGTTTATAAAAGTTTTCTCTTATGTGTTTTTTTGTGTGTACTGCTTCTTTCTATCCTTCCATGTTATCATATTTACGTTAACTGGATAGGTATTAGGAAGGTAGAGTTTTAAAGGAAATGCATTCACATTTGTGTGGATGAAGAGTGGAAGACATTTAGGATAAACTCGACTCTGTGCAGCTGGCCGGGTTATTATTATCTCTGTTCATCAGCAAACCAGTTTTATCTTGTGTTAAGTTTTGCTAGAGTAGGTTTACTTTAGTGTCCATGTGCTATAAGTTCCTTGTGACTATCTAAAAGCAAAATATTGAAAAGAGTTTATAATACTGTCCTTAACTTGCATTCTCTTCTACTCCAACTTAAATATATATTTTATTTCTATGTGATATCACTGATGTGCAACTTTGTGAACAAGAAAAGTGAAGAAAGAACTTTGTTTTCTCAATATCCAAACTAATCTTTTCTCCCTTTCTTATCAATTAGAAATCTATTTTGCAACACACCTTAAACAAAGATCAATTTTGGCTGCAATTTTTTTTTTCCCCTAAAAGTTTCTTATTACCAAACTTGTAGCATATATGCATAGGTGTCGGCAAATAAATATACCCTCATTATACTGAGTTAACCTTTTAGTAGACGGACACAGTTGGTTCAATAATTTGCAATTCTGACTGATAGTAGGGGCTCAATCCCTGATAGAAGGGGAATTGGTGCATATCTTTAATAATTTTAATCTCATCTTATTTTGTCCCGGGTTTGATTCCCCGCTAGTACTGGGGGATTTTTTTTTTCTCAAAAGGCGAATAATTGTCATGATCACCAAGGTTTGGTTAATTAGGTTTAAGTTAGGTTAAGATCTTTTTTGGCTCCACCCCATCATCTTCACTATTAACATCCCCTTATCTCTTCGGGACATGGAAAGAGCCTTCGTGGAAAGGATGTACGATTTAATACATTCTGGCGTTCCCTGAAAAACGGTACATTAGTACTGGCTAATATTTCCGCAAACTGAGCTACAGATTGTTGTAGCCCAGGCACACTATGGCTTTTACAATGAAAAGAATAACACAGTTCACACTTTACATTGCTGCCATTGGACAAAGAGGTAATGAATGGGTTGCCTCTTGAAGAAAATCTATCGTAACCACTCAATCCCCCGACATAAACTTCATTCTATCAGAACTCATCAGAAGGGAGTATGAAACATGAAACGCAACTTCCTAAAAGAGGACACCAAAAAACACAAAAGGGAGAAAGTGTAAATTTGTAAAGAATGATAGGATACATAGATAGGAACATGTAAAAGCTCTATTGTGTTCTTCTCTTGTATATGTTTCTCACCATCTTTCCTCTACTTCCTCATAGAAATATATTATCTTGTTTTGTTAGACATGATGATGATTTCACTAAAAACTACTAAAATGTACTGTTGAATAGAAAAGTAAAGATTAAATGCATTAATATTTATACTCTAATTTAACACAAAGGCGGTGCGTCGACCGTACGTGTTCATCTTCCGGGAGGAGAAGGATCCAGTGGAACGAGCGCTTATTAACCTAGCGACAGCGCAGGTGGAGTATTCAGAGGATCAACAGGCCATGGTGAAGGTGCCCAACACTTTCAGGTATGTCTTTGAAATTGGATGGTTTTCATATATAATTAAAGGCACAAATTATATTTAGTGCTGCAATAAACTATTTTCTAAAGGTCAAGGGAATATTTAAATTTTTGTTTTTGAATCTTTCTGTTATGATGTCGTATGGAACAAGTTAAACTGTAATTTGTTTTCAATTATATACCCATTATTATTTAATCCTCCCCTCCCCCCTCCTATCTTCCACCCCCACC
>CABFWO010000792.1:33342-57656 GCA_902155825.1 Timema genevievae | reverse complement strand
CCCCCACCCCCACCCCCTGTCCCCCACATATGGACTCATGAAAATCTTCACTGAACCCCGAAATGTACACTAAGAATCCCTAACTTTGAGGTAATTTGGAATAGAGCACTAGACTAAACCATAACTTTGAGGTAAAAAATAACAATAACACAAATATTCTACTTACATTCTTCAGTGTTTGAATGGTCTAAAAGTGTCACTATCATGATAGACTGGACTGGCAATAGCAGGGATAATGGGAACCAATTCCTGGTCGGATAACCTGATGGTGCTTTTACCTAAAAGTTTTCCACTCTCCCTCCACACAAATGAGTATATACATCCTCTAAATTCAAACTTACTCATCATTCCTAACACATTAGTGTATTCAGTACATATGGCTATAACCAGAACAGGTGGTAAGACATGGGTTTTAATAAAATGTTCTCCTTTCAATGTTTATTGAATCCGAATGTTTGGCATCATTTTTATGTTGATTTGATCAAAATAATATGTAAATCTTATGATTTTGACTTGAATTTTGGAAAATACTTATTTTTACAACTTTTTATTTTGTTGAATAATAAGCTGTCATTGCTGTTGTTCCAACTTTAGACCAAAAACGCTTTCATTGTTAACACATGATTTTTATATTTATGTTTATTTGCTTAGTGACTTTTATGAATGGTTTTGAAACATATCTTGTTTTTTACAGTGTTGTAACAAAACACAGGGGTTTCCTGATGCAGACGTTGGGTGACAAGGAGGTCCATGATTGGCTATACGCCATCAACCCTCTCTTGGCCGGACAGATCAGGTGAAACAACCAGTTATTAAGTTGTCATTGTTAAAAGACTGACTAAAAATATGATCCTTTTACTTTCTAAATCAGACAAAATATACAGAATGGTATGTGATCATTAAACAAATAGCCATCTTGATAATTAAGTGGGAAAATGTATTTGATTTGCTAATGGTTCCAATAAAGTTGTTTTCAATACTAGCACCTAAATGGTTATATCATTTAACTTTATATTTGGGTTGTTTGAATCCATTCATACAGAGTTGGGTCAAATTCATTATTTTATGAATCTAAATCTCAAATCTGAATCTTAAAAAAATTATTGAAATTCTTGAATCTCAAATATCCTTAAGAATTTGAAGATCCCATCCCTACAATTATATTTTCAAATCTAAATCTTAGAACACATGGTAAGTGTAATGAGATTAATTTTTACACATTGGTATGATAATTTCTCCCTTTTGAATTCTGATATTGCTTACATTAATTATTTCCAAACGTAAAATCATGGTGGCTAATTGTTTAATCTAAAGGTTAGGCACGAGGAAGGTTTCTTAAAGTAGGGGTTTCCAAAGTTTTGTTGATGAAGGACCACCGGGGCTCTGTGAGAAAGCAAGATGGGGGGTTTGAAAGTTATGCGGGAAAATTATTATTTTAGGAAATTCTATTTTGCTACTATATATACAAGTCAAATTAATTTATTAAATGAAATGTTTAAAAAAAATCATATAAATTACATTGAATCTTAATAGTTTTTTGGTTATTTTTAACATTCTAAACCTCACAATTTATTATTATTATTTCCAAAAATAATTAAATGCCATTTATTACTCTTTGTCATAATACTCTTGTATGAGGTTATTTATAATTTTAGCTAGAAAATCTATGTGAAATAATATCAAGTAGTGGAAGGTGTTTTAAAACGTGAAAAGAAAAGTGAAGAAGTATAAAGCATGAATAAATCTTTGAGTACTATTAACAAGAGAAGAAAGTCCACCTGGAAATATAACTGTGAAATCCATTAGCCTAGATAGTTTGAGATGTTTATAGTTCAAGGCAGGAAAGTTGGATGTAAAACATATAAATGGAATTAACATAATATGGTTTTTACAATGAAAAGAACAACACAGTTCACACTTTACATTGCTGCCATTGGACAAAGAGGTAATGGCTGTCTCTTGAAGAAAATCGATCGTCACCGCCCAATCCCCTGATTTAGGTTTCATTCTATCGAAAGTCAACAGGAGGGAGTGTGAAACGCGTAACGTAACTTCTTAAAAGAGGAAACCAAAAACAAAAAAAATGGAGAAAAAGGAAACTGGTAAAATAATAATGGTTTAAATTAGGAGGGATAGCCAGCACACTTAACTTGGTGATACTGAAGTAGAAATTGTTTAGATAGAACACTAAAAAAAACACACAAACACATTTTTAAGGACAGGCTTTCACTGTCACATACAGCTTCATCAGGTCAAGAGAGTAGAGTGATGAACTGCAAAAGTCAACCTTGCAGTTCTTATTGAAACTCTACTGTAGCTTTGGGTTTCAACTTAGATAATATAATTAAAATATGTGTTGAAAATTTATGTATCTGGTTTAGTTAATAAATACTAAAGGTAAAACTTTAAGTTTATCTTATCATCATCAATTGTTTCCAGCATGTTGCGGGGTCAGTTTAGTAAAATGCCTCCATCTTCCTCTCTCTTTCCATCATTATTCCTCCTTAAAGCTCACTTTAATAAATTAATATGTAACCCATGTCCCACCCAAAAAATATTGTTAGTATAATTTCTATAATTTTCAATACATCATTAACTCTACTAAATTAAACAAAACGCAGAAGCAGTATAGCCCCAAGGCCTATAGAATTAATGAGTTGACTTTGGGTACTCTTTAAAGAAATGATTGAAGATTGTGTTTGCCTGACCTATCAAATAACCCCTGATGATATCATAGGTCCAAGCTAGCCCGACGTAGGCCTGTGCTGCCTCCGAGTACAACCGCAGCTCTCCCTCAGCCTGTGGTGACCAAATGAGATCACTAGTGTCTTAGTGCGGCTAGTGGACATGGATGCTTGAACGGAACAAGCTGTGACATCTGCAGGCTCGTTAACATTACACACCATCACACATTATTATCGCCAA
Organism: Timema genevievae; assembly: GCA_902155825.1. Classification (NCBI taxonomy): domain Eukaryota; kingdom Metazoa; phylum Arthropoda; class Insecta; order Phasmatodea; family Timematidae; genus Timema; species Timema genevievae. Next base: position 54,731 of record CABFWO010000792.1, on the reverse strand, counting down.
CATCTTGAGCCAGACCATCGGCAAGGTTGGGAATCCGAATACTTTATGTGGATAGAATTATAACTGACATTTTGCAAGAGTGAGATATTTCACTTTTTTTTTTATCTTTGTGATAAAGTTTGACTGACACATGTATAAAGCAGGATTTTTCTAGTTCTATATAAAACTAGTTTAAAACCTACACAAAAAAGATAAGTTGCCTGCAGTTATTTATTATGGAATTATTTTAAAAAAAATCAATTGAACCCAACAAAATATTTGTTAAAATAATTTATTTGAAATATACAAAATGAAGGATTTGTTTATTCAAAATGTAATGCAGCCACTATTTGCACATGTGTTGAGCATTGAAAGTTGTAAAAATATGCAAACAAAAATATAATTTGGGATTGTTTGATTGTTTACAGTGGGTTTGAAAATGGGTGTTGTGCAAATATGTTTAGTAAAACCTATATGTTTGGCATAAGATCATTATAACATTTATTTAATAAATGTGTTTACACAAGTCCTTCAATTAACTTACCATGGATAGTATTTTAATGTGTTATTATTTATTTATTTTTATGTGCAATGTGTATTTAAAATAATTTTTGTTATTCGATATTGAATATTGTGATTATTTTGTTGAAATTTGTATTCAATTTTGGTTGTCAATACTTGATCTTTTCCCTGAAATAGCTAAAATACATATTTTATGCTATCAAATTTTATTTAAAGAAGACAAAAACGTTAAGTAATGTATTTACATGTTTAAACATTGGTATTACCCACCCAAAAGTAGTTCATTGTGTAGATAATTCAAGGTCATCTGTCACATCTTGATCGTGTATGCTATGAGAAGGAACACCACATTACTTTTATTGAGTAATTTTCAAAGTTTCTTCTACATGAACGGGATGTTTGAAATAAAGATAATTACATTCCTCGATTAAACATTTAATTGAATATTTTGTGATGCATCCCAAATATGATTGTTTGTTATCGAGACTGCAATTTTCCCAGCATATGTGAAACAGACAATTGAAGGAAGGTTCCTCTCTTCCCTGTTGTTGGCTTGTGTTCCTCTCTCCCTCTATCTTAAATGCCTCACACCTGCGCAGCAACGCTCAGAGAAAGCGGTTGTGAATCACTGGTAGCAGCTAGCATGTACAGTTTATAATAAATATAATAAGTTTTTGGCAGCGTGGTGTGAGGCCTTTTTTTAAAAAAAAAAAAAACATAACTAGCGTCATGTATTTGTTAATGTGTAAAATTATCTCGATATTATTATTCGTTGTGCTTAAAAAAACGCTCACTTTAATATAAAAAAATACATATAAATAATGGAAAAGAAGGAGAAGAGTTAAAAACAATCTCACTTTTTCTTCTATGTCAGAAATATAAACAAATGAACACTGCATATAATATATAATGGATATCAGACAGAAACCAACCTTTTAGGTTGTTGCCTTGTCATATTGTACATAAGATAATAATATAGTATAGTACATCCCCCTGTCCTACGGCGAGAAATAAGTTTCCCAGCACTGCCACCTTCATACTGGTCAGGGTTGCCAACTTAATTTGTATACTGGTTTTCCTCTTTGTATGTGAATAATTACAGCCTTGAAAAATATCAAACTAGGAATATAATTTGGGACAGCTTATTTTAGGTGGAAAAATTATTTAAAAAAAAACTAAAGTACTTTACAAAAGTCATGACATTACATTGAAAGTTTTATTAATATTAATTTGTTCTCATCTAGTAGCATATTTTTTAATGGAACTAGAGGTAGTGTAATATGCAGCCCAGTTGTTTCTGTGAAAAAATGGTGAGGATGAGACATTTAACTTAATTTGTCATAGATGACAGCTCAGAAAAAGTTAATGGCGATTGTAAAAAAATCAAGACGTGTGACATGATTTGCTATTGTTGAGTGAAAACTTTATCATCAAGATAAATAAATTATTTATTTACTTAAACATTTTTTTTCTTAGAATATACATGAATGATATACATTTATAGTTATATCATAGTATTTAGACATGAAAGTTAGGAGAGCGAACCACTATATCGAAAAATTTACTTCTTGAAGTATCTGTAACTAATTATTGGCTGTCTGGAAGGTTTCCATTAATTTACATTTAAAATTGCTGATCACCTCACCATTTTATTAACATGGAATGGAAGAGCTTGTTTAACCATATTTTGAATAATATGATTGGTGATACATCCACTACTCACTCCTCTATGCCCCAAACATTCCAACTGGTTCCTTATGGTGGTGTGCAGTGCACGGGAAGTTCAGTTTTGTGCTTCCTTTTTTTTTTCCTTGGTTACTTCTTATTCTTTATTTCGTCACATGTTTTATGTCTCAGTAAAGGATGGTCATGGACATGTATAAGCCTGTACACACAGTTTTAGCGAAATTTAGACCTTTGACACCAGTAGATATTAGAAAATGGATGCATTTAAGACTACACCACTGTATTCAGAAATTAGAGTGTACCCTGGAGCATTGATATTGTATATAAATTAAGTGACATAGCATTCTTTAAACTAAAAAACAACTTGTTCTGGATACCCTTGGGCAAATATGGTTCAATCCAATTTTGTGATTCTTAAGACAATTTACATACTAGATCGATGGTATTCAACCTGAGATATGCTAAGACTTAGGGGGTGCATAAAATTTAAAATATATAAATACAGTAGAGTTTCAGAAACTCGACATGTGCACGTGCGCACAGTTGTTGGCGACAGTCATCACATTCCAAGGTCATTCAACTGTATAACCTTTGTTTGTGTAACTCCAGTGGAACAGTCGAGCTGTGTTTGTTATTTTTCCAATTCAATAACGTGTTATTCAAGTCAATACAATATTACATGTACAATACTGTACTGTACATATATTACTGTTACTGTACCGTACACTACTACAGTACAGTACAACTGTACCTATAATATGTGATTCATCCTTGTTTAGTAAACATACATCTTATGCAAGTTCATTCGTAAAACTCGACATTTTAATAACTCGACACCATTTCAGTCCACATTAGGTCAAGTTTCCGAGACTCTACTGTATATATTATTTCTTGATAAACAGTGAATAGTCAAGGCAATATTTAGCGTTAGCCACAGGAGACCGGGAAGTAAAGACATGCAATCTGAAAGCATCATTTATTTATTTTCGATGTAGATTATAGAATATGTATAACTTTTATTATGAACCAACAAATCTTGGTGCTACCAAGTTGAAGAGAGATTATATATGAGGGTATACAAACTAAAAAGGTTGAATACCACTACTCTAGACCACACAATCTAAATAACCCATTCATCATTCCTTCTTTATTTCATCATCTACATTACACTTGTTTATGCATGTACTTGTCCAATTCCTAATAAAAACAGTTCGATGTTTAGCCATTATTTGATAAAAAAAAAAATTTGGGTGAACATTTTTTCTACAACAATGCTAGTACTTACAAGTAGCTTTAATAAACTAGCTGACAAAAGCCATTGGAAAGTAGATATAAAACTTTTGCGACTGTCAAAAAGGCACACAAAGTTGTGGATGATACATGCCTGGGGCATAACGCATATTTAGTCGTAAAGGTTCTGGGAAAATTAAAAAGAACAGACATAAACATACCACAGTAGTAAGAGGTGTTGGACATGGCTTGCATTTTAATTTTAAAACAAAATTAATAATTTGTTGATTACCTAAAAACATGTTTAGTTTATAGTTTGCTACTTAGAATAGTGTTCAGACGCTCCAGAAATATATGAAGGGAGGGGAGGAGGGTCAAGTCAAAGGTCGGAGACAGATTTAACAATAAGACACATAAAATGGTGTGAACATGTATTTTATTTGACAAACTTGGTTGTCCTTTCTTAGGTTTCTTTGTGTGTCATAAAAAAAAGTTTACTTATGCTTTTTTTTTTAATGTACAGAGTATGGATGCACCTATGACTTCCGCTGTTCTCTTTTACTTAAGGGTGGTGTAGTTGGTGAACTAATAAGCATTATGAATGACCGACACTTTCTTCTTAACACCAGAAGACTATAAATCCAATAAGTAAAAAATAAGTCAAATATTAGTATGATGTTTTTGAACTGTATATGTTCATTTTTAATTTTTTGACCCACTCACTACCCACTGAAAGATACCTTTAAAAAAATATTTTCTGCGCAAAATCTCAAGGGTTCGTGAAGCTTTTTTTTTATGGGTTTATACTGTATTAAAAACATTTTCCTTTATTCTTTGTCAATATATTTTTATAATATGTTTTCTTCTTTATCTAAAAAGCTGAGCCATATAAATGCTGGGAAGGGGTGCTGGTGTCTAGAGCCCCCCCCCCCCTCCTCCTCCCTCACCCCCAAAATACACACTTTCTCTGTTCTGGTGCACCTGCTGTTTCTTAATTTGATTAAATTATTTCACTGGCCCTTTTTAATGATGTTTTTTTTAGTGAAAAGCGCTATTAATTAATTATATGTTTAAAATCTCACTCTGAAAAATAAAATATATACTGAATCATCTAGAGTTTGTTATGTAAAAAAAAAATGTTACTATAGTAATTATGATTGTAATATTTATTTAAGACTGAACAATAAATTTCAATTAAAATTTTCTTCTCTATAAACTCTACTAGTATGTTAATAAAATGTAAAATAAATCTGTCGAAACTAACTTTTATTTATGGTCATAAAACAGTAAAAATGGTGGTTGAAGATTGAAGTTTGCTGGATTTTTGGTGCTATGTTTTTTGTTATCTCACCACCTTATTACAAAGTTATTGGTTACTCAAAGATAAACTAATTTTGTTGTGATGTATAGTGGAGGTTTCCATTGTTAGTCTAAATGCAGTTATGAAATGTTGGGTGTTAATGCGGCTTTTTAGTGAGTTGATTTTAATGTTTAGCCGGTTTATTTATAATAATGAAAATATATTTTGACTTAAAACAATAAAATCAAAAGAAAATTGTTATTTTAATTGTTGAATATTCTAATGGTTTCTTAGTGCAAATATCAGAGATTGAATAACTTACAAACTCATTACAAAAAAAGTGTGTGAATTATTTTCTATTAAATTAAGTTGTGAAACTTTATTATTGCTGTTGATAATTTCGCCTATGAGTGAGTATCCAATAATACAAAAATAATCAGATAAAATGTGGATGAAACTCGAATCTTAATAAATAAACGTTTCTTTAAATTGTTTGCGATGTCTAATTTATATTCACAAGTAATTTAATTGGCATTACAGTACCAGCAAATAAACTAACAAGCTCAAATTTAATTAAGAAAGCACATCTAAGGAAAGAGGAAAAATGTAGGAAGAAACCAATGCACAATAGTGACATATTTCTTTCTTTCTTTCTTCTATAGTAGAAATAGTCACACATTTTAAAATAAATCGAGTAATATATTGTTGCCTTTATAAAAAAAATAGGAAGGGGGGGGAGAGACTTTATACAAAAAAAGATGTTACCTTTGTTTATTCCTCTCTTCCCACATTTATCCTCTTTCCCTAATTGGGCTTTCTTAATTCGCTTTGCACTTATGTTTTGCTTTATTTTATCATTTAGCCACTGGGTGGCCTTATTGTTAAACGGTATGGGTATATAGACATTTTGTTTTCACAGCATCTTAGTATCTATTTGGGCTATACGCATACATTGAGATAACGGAATGAGAATGAAGTAGGTAGAATTTTATGTACCCACATTTGCATAAAGGAAAAGGGGAAAAAACCACCCTCAATACACCTGTCCAGGATTCGAACCTCAATCTCCCCATCACCGGCAATCCAGTCAAACACAGGAGTAGCTTGTTTGATCACGCGGGTATAAAAAAAACTTTAATATTGATTTAAAAAAACTTTACATATTTAAGGTTTTTTTTTTATGTTACTTGAAACTTTTTTTTAATATTCACACAACTTTATACATGTTAAATGAACTACATAATAACATAATATACATTCACACAAAAGTTGTTTAAATTTCTTGCCAACTACTATACTAAAAAAAAAAGTGTAATTTAAAATGTATTTAACATAAATATTGATTGATTACAATATATAATTGTAATTATAAAAAAAATATTGTTTGAATTATTAAGTTCCATTGAAAATAATGGTGCCAAATCGCTGGATTCAATATACTTTTTAAAGGGATAAAAGTGCAATATAAAATTAGGGCTAAAAGTTCACCCACTAAACATAATATCAAAGTTTGTCAATGTCTTTTTTTTTTATCTGTAAATGAAGAAATTGCTTGACCTGTGGAACCTTCTCCTCCTTCAATCCTTCTTTCATCGGTTATTGAATTTTGTTTTGGTTCATTGACATGAAGCATAATAATATATTTTTTTTAATGTATTCTGAATGAATAGCCTTTAATAATTCCCTTTTTTATGGGTTTAGAATTAAATAATTAAAATAACTATTTATTCTTATCTAAGATAAGAATTAAAACTAGTTATTTTTATCAATATTAACTATTGACACTGGGATTGTGTTGTGCATTAAGAATAGTCTCTCTGGTATAATGATTATTCACTAATCATGGCAAATGTTTTATCTAGTCAATGTAATTTATATGGTTAGTTCGAAATGATACACATTTTTTTCCTATTTTATTAATTTACTAACTAAAGAGCATGTGATATTTTATTTTATTGGGAATTCTTTTAAATTTACATCTCAACCCATAACTAGTCATCAATTTAAATTAAATAAAAAAAATTGCAATATTTTAGATTATTTTTTAATTTGCAAGAAGATATTTTTATTTGTTTTGTTGAATGAAAGGCAACAGGACAGAACTGTGCAACATAAATTTTATTTGTTTTTGGTGCTAGCATTTTGTTGGACTGTTTCGCTGCAGCTTTTTTCAGTTTTTTTCAGTTTTTTCTTACAAATGCTGGTCATTGCTGTATTTTGTTTACACCCATTATATAGTTAGTCTGTAAATTAAGAGTGTATATTGTGTTTTGTAAATTTGTCATGTTTATTTTATTTATATAATAGTACAGCTCTGGATAGTTATGTAAGTGAAAGAAATAAAAAGCTTTAGAAACCCTTAATTAGATCTATGTATTTTATACCTCGATACGACTCCAGTTCACCTTTAGTTAAGTGTGAACATATGAGTGCTTGTTTTTAACAGGTGCAAAATGAACAAACAGCAGATGACTAATCTTTTTATTTAATTAAAATTTAAAAGATGTAATACAATTTTTAAAAACAAATATCAACATGAGACAATAACCCAAGTAAGCCACACACTAAGTGAAGGTGAGACGCAAATGGAATTTAAAAGATTCGCCTGGCATAGTAAAATGAGTAAAAAAAATATTCCAACTACACTGTCACGTAAAAAAAAAATGAGTCACCATTAAAATCAAAAGCCAGGCGAATAAGGGTATGCTTACGACCCTCCACAAAAATGTGACACACACTAGGAGAGTATTGCAAAGCTTACACACTCATTAATTAAACTTCTATGGGTCAGAGAAGGATGCCCGATGTGGAATCTTGTCACAACGACCCTGATAGCTCGAACCCTCTTCAGTGGCTGCATGATTAAAGGTGCTACGTTTGCAGTAGACAATACTGCTGATGATGATGATGAGATCAAGGTTCGAATCTCAGTCGGGTGTACTGAGGGTGGTTTTTCCTAAAATGGTTTTCCACTCTTCCTTCTCACAAATGAAGATACACTTTTATAAATATAACCTTCCTAAGCCCTAAAACCATGAGCGTAATTATTACATAAGCTTATAACCCAAACAGATAGTAAGATGCAGTGCTTAAAAAAAAGTGGTTGAAACCCGCCAGGTGCATAACCTACTTCAGGAGGGAGATGATCTGCTGGCCTCTCTAGTTGAACTGGAAGGCCATGCAACTAAGGAAGCAGAAGGCAATTTCTGCTAACAATGACCTTAAGTTGAGGGCATTACAACATGAAGTTTTACACCCTAAACATGAAAAGTAATTAAGTAACACCTGATGGCCCAAAGGCAAAGGAATTGATTTATAAAATTGGGAATTTTTCTGTAGTGACATACACATGAGTGTGGAAGAAATGAGATTTATAAAAGTTAATGTTGAAACACATCCAATGTAGAGTAGGACCTATAGTAAAATGGATATTCTAAAAGGTTTTTTTTTCCCCCTTCCCAAAACTCTAATAATAATGTGACATAGAATTTTTGTCACTTAAAACTAACATGTGGATATCTCGTGCAGAAAAAAAGTTTCATTTCCCTCCCAAAAGACCACCCAGAGGATTCAGGGTGCCCTGGCTAGATGGAATATGTTTAGGGGGTAAGGGGGCTTGTCACACAAAATAAAATATTCACTAATAACAAATTAAACTTTTTTTAGTTCACAGTACACTTGACATCAAATCTAAAAAAAATTGTGGCACACAGTCTTGTTTTGGGTACATACCACTTCTCAAAGTCAACAGACTCAACACCCTTATCATTGTTCATCTCCTTGACTCCTGCAAGAAGCGGTATTCTCAATTAACTTCTTGTTGAATTTAAGCTCAGCCTCGTGTCTTTAAACGATACAAAATTAATATTTTAAAAAAAATTAAGATTATTTTAGAATTTTAAACAATTGTTCTTTCAAGCAAGCCCGCCCATACATCATATTGGTTGAAACAAAGACTTCCCATGTTTGAACAAATTGCCACTAGCCAAAACGTGCTCAGTTCATGGTGAACAAATTTAAATTTCAGAGATCTTCTCCATAAATTCCTCTTGCACTTTGAGTGGTAATTAGTGATTTGAAGCCTTGGCAGAAAATGTATTTGCACACAGTCCAACAGTTGTAAATTAAATTTACAAAGCATCGATTTTTTTTTACTTTCATTCACATTAGGAAACATTTTGTTTTAATCATAATTTGGGTAAAGTATTACTCTAACTTTGCGCATATTTAAAATATTAGTGAGAAAAGCATACGATGCATGGCTGTTGCACATACCAACTTTGTGTTCATATTGAATGACGCACGGTGCTATGGGCTGTATTATAGTCAATTTGGAACTTAAATTCTTCATTTTTAATAAAAATGCTTTTAATAATATTTCCCAATTTCTTTTATCTTTTGGTCTAATGCTTTAATTATAATATCACATTTTCCATCATCCATGAATTTTGTTAGCTCTATCTTAAAACAAAGAAATATTTTTTGTATGATCTTCCCTCTTTTTCTATCTTAATTCTCATGGGAGCAGACACTGCTATGTCTCTCGTCGTTACAGCATAAGACACTTATGTCTCTGGTGAGCAGAGCCTAAGACACAATTATGTATCTGGTGGTTATGGCCTAAGGTACTGTTATGTCTCTGACCCTAACAGACTAAGACACTATTATTTCACTGTTGAGTAGAGCCTAAGACACTATTATGTCTCTGGTAGTTACAAATTAAGACAAAATTAGGTCTCTGGTAGTTATAGACTAAGACAATATTATGTCATTGGTGGATACAGCCTAAGACACCATTATGGTTCTGATGGTTACAGCCTAAGAAACTATTATGTGTCTGGTGGTTACAGCCTAAGACACTCAGTTTCTTAGGCTGTAACCACTAGAGAGATGTCATGTCTCTAGTGGTTACAGCCTAAGACACTGTCATGTCTCTAGTGGTTACAGCCTAAGACACTGCCATGTCTCTAGTGGTTACAGCCTAAGACACTGCCATATCTCTAGTGGTTACAGCCTAAGACACTGCCATGTCTCTTGTGGTTACAGCCTAAGAAACTGTCATGTCTCTAGTGGTTACAGCCTAAGACACTGCCATGTCTCTAGTGGTTACAGCCTAAGACACTGTCATGTCTCTAGTGGTTACAGCCTAAGACACTGTCATGTCTTTTACTGTAGCCACTAGAGACATAACAATGTCTCTGGTGGTTACAACCTAAGACACTATTATGTCTCTGGTGGTTGCAACCTAAGACACAGTTATGTCTATGGTGAGTAGAGTCTAAGACACTACAATGTATCTGGTGAGTAGAGCCTAAGCCTCTGATATGTGTCTGGTGGTTATAGCTAAAGACACACCTATGTCTCTGGTGGTTAGACCCTAAGACACTGCTATGTCTCTGTTGGCTATAGCTTAAAACACTGCTATGTCTCTGGTGGGTAGAACCTAAGACACTATTATGTCTGTGGTGGTTACAGCCTTACAACTACCATTGTAGCATGTCTCTTAAATCAAAGGACATCTACAAACCAGAATCCACACAATATCCTAAATTACGACAAGGGAATCAGAAGAGGATAATTAATACTGATATATTTAGAATTAAAATACTCTGGATTCTACTTACATTACACAGATGTTCCTGGATATGTTCACCATGCTTTCACCAACTGTTCTACTAGCATGGCGGAAGCACAGGCGTGGCAGGTTCAACGCACGTCTAACCTCTTGACCTCAACACCGAAGAAAGACCAGACGGTCCTTGGTTCATCACTAGCGACAACACGAGCTACGACCACTACACCCCTAGCGGACTTATTTGGCAACTCTTTCCCCTCCGCTTCAAAACTCCCTCTCCAGTCCTCGCTATTCCATTGTTTACGGTGCCCTATTTGTTGGTCAAGGAAAGAGTATATAACGAGAAACTCCTAGGTCCATTTTCTGTAGTTCATCACTTGGCTTTCGTCGAAGAAGGAAACTCTGCTCCAGCACCTATAGAAGAATCCGCTGACCATGACGGTTAGGGCGTGGGAGTCACTGCCTCGACGCCGAGGGAAACCCATCGAATAATCCAAGTATTCTGTTGTTTTCCAAGTCCCTCAGACTTGTTGAATCTGTCCTTAAGACTATGTAAACTTTTGTTTAGTCATTATGACTTCTTTATTTTGTACGTCCATCTGACGTGTTAACTACATATTTTTCTATGTCCATAAGATATAGCTTAAATGCAGGAGCCTTGAGCTCTATTTGACAACCAGGTTGTCTAACACCTTTATTTGAGGACCTAGTGAGGTCAGTATCTCACAGCACTGTTGTTTGAATCTCTTTTTCTGTGTTATTATTTTGGGTGCGCAAAGTACGGAACACGGCTAATCTTGTATGGTGGCCCGCCCAGATAGTACTTTTCTTTCGCCCCTTGGTTGGCACATCTTGGATGATTTAGTGTTTTCTAAACGTGAGGTTTACCCCTGGCAGTGGGTGATGTCATTAATGTACTATTGAATGCTCTGACAATTCCCTCTGGAAAGGACCGGCCATAGTACTACTTAGTGTAGACACCTGATTGCCTTTCAGCCATTCTCTGATGTAATGGACCGTCCGTCCATTTTACTATTTCTGAAACAATTCTTTATCTCTAGCTGGGACGAACATTGGCTAATAACTCTAAAATTATAGTGTCATTTGTTACATCCTTATTTGTCTCTAATTCACCTTGGTTTGTTTAGACCCTTCAGGTGGAAGTCAGGCAGCTAGCCCGACTTTTCCCGTGTCGTCTTGGACACATATTCTCCTGAGCTACGAGAAGATACTGTAACTTTGAGTTATAATACCCAATAATACTTAAAATCTTACCTTGATAAAGCACTTGTTTTGCTTTGCCCATTCAACCGGCTTCAACCGCAGTTTTTACTTTCTGTTTATTCTCAGCTGATGTAATCTAATTCCAACCTATTTGTTTTTGTATAATAAATCTATTTTTGTTACCTATTTAATTCTTTCTGTTATAAAGTATGTTATCCGCCTCGGTGGCGTAGTTGGCTAATTCGCTAGCTCTACCGCCGAGGATGGGGAGATCGAGGTTCGAATCTCGGTCGGGTGAACTGGTTTTTTTTTCCTAAATGGTTTTCCACTCTCCCTCCACGCAAATGCGGGTTCATTTCCTCTAAATTCAACCATCCCAATTCCTAATCCATTAGCGTAATTAGTGCTTAAGCGTATAACCCGAATGGGTAGTAAGACGCGGTGCTAAATAAAAAAATATTATAAAGTATGTTCCTATCACTCACTCATCTATAAAAATGTAACCACCCTGGTAGGAACCGTACCCCATGTCTCTGGTGAGTATAGCCTAAGACATTAAATGTCTCTGGTTGTTACAGCCTAAGACACTTATGTCTCTGGTGAGTAGAGACAAAGAAACTATTATGTCTTAGGTGGTTACAGTCTAAGACATTTATGTCCGTGTTGGTTAAAGTCTTAATCATTGTTATGTCTCTGGTTAGACTACCATTCCTGTAAGAGCGTATAATAAATATTGTGTATGTCTGCGAAACCTTTAATGTATAATAATATATATTATGTATGTCTGCGAAACCTTTAATGTATAATAATATATATTATGTATGTCTGTAAAACCTTTAAATGTATGATAAATATATGTTTTGTAATATCGTGTTTTATTCACGCAAAACCTGTCTCTCCCTTACACGTAAGGTAACCAGATAAGAGTCTTGACTTGTCGAGCTGGCAAACTGGCACGAAACATGAACAGGTTTAATGACATCTTAACACACGGTTTTAAGGTCACGATCTATTCTTGTTGAGCAGCCAAACTTGTGCCAGGTATGAGTCCTCAGGGTTGTGACAGTGCGATGACATCATCGGGAAAACCCGACCATGTACTAGCTCATGGTTTCAAGGTCACTATCTATTCTTGTCTCAACTTGTCTTGTCAAGCCAACAAACTGGCGCCAGTTAGGAGTCACTGGGATAACCCATTGCCACAAAGAAGGTGGGATAGGGGGAGGACTGCCAGGGTCAATGACCTTATTTACTAGCTCATGTTTTCAAGGTCACAATCTATTCCTGTCTCGACTTGTCTTGTTGAGTCACAAAACTAGCGCCAGGTATGAGTTACCAGGGAAAACCCAGGGGGAGTGTTGCGACATAACACGCAATGATTACGTTACACAACTCGGGGTCAAACGCCCCGCCATCTACTGAACCACTTGTTTGTTTGTGTGTGTGTGTGCGCGCTTGTGTGTGTGTGCGCGCATATGTGTGTGTGCGCGCATGTGTGTGTGTGCGCGCATGTGTGTGTGTGCACATGTTTGTGTTTGTGTGCATGTTTGTGTGCATGTTTGTGTTTGTGTGCGTGTGTGTGTGTGGTGGTGGTGATGATGATGATGATAATAAGACTCCAATTGTAAGGGCAGGTAAGAGGAGGTAAAAGGAGAGGATGCCAAAGATAATGATAGAAAATGAAGTATGTATGAAAAAGACTGCACACAATTAAAGAAGTAAATATGGTGGAGGGATAGAGGAAGCTGGAGGCATTTTACTAAACTGACCCAACCACAGGTTGGAAACGGTTATGATGATAATGAATGATGACACAACTAGTGAAAGATGGCCCTGGATACGAGAGGAACCAGGATGGTTCAGTGGTAGAACATTGGCGTGCAAACCCAGAGGTTCCGGGTTTGATTCTAATATCCTGGTTGTCATTTTTCACTTAATTGATCTAGGGTACAGTTTTGCATGTGTTGAATTTCAACTTGTTTATTATAGATTTAATTTTTGGGAGTTAAGCAAACAAGGGTTGTACGCATGATAATTAACTTGGAACAAGTATGGGAAACCTTAGTATACAGAAAAACTATGGACCTGGTCAGAAAATCACACTTGCTCGGATCCAATTATGCTTGCACATGTTTTATTAATAGGAATTATAGAGTATTTAATCAAACTCAGCTCATATTTCACAACTATAAAAGGGAAAGGTTGGATTAGCTATATTAAACACACTTATCAAACTATCTTATTTATTTTACAAACTAAATTATACAATTTGGTACGTATTTCTACTTAAATAAAATAATATTTACAACCATTCATAGGCCAATAGAAGACCATTTTATATATTTTTTTTTTACTTGAAATAGCATTTATAAATTATGAATATTAATTTAGAATCAATTCCAGAGGTAAATAGCGAACCAGCTTTACGTGTGCGAGTTGATAATACACACATTCTAGATTTAAAATTTCTTTCTTTCTATGACAAATAAATGTTTATAGTAAAAAGTTTGTAAAAACAAAAACAAAGTTTAACTTTTCATACTTTAATTAGGGCTAAAAAAAGTGTATTGGTATAAGTATTGGCACACCTTTAGTTTTAATATATCAATACAAAGTCTGCGGTGAAACTATATTAGCTTGTAAGTCGTTACACAATAATTTTATTTATTTTCTGAATTTTCAGGACTGTGCGAGTCATAATACTGTTTATTGCCCTAAAACTCATTATACAAATAAAAATATATAATATTACTGCTCTGAGTTTAATAACTTTACAATATGTACAAACACTTTTACCAAAAAGTAGATTTTACAGGAAAACTTAAATGTTTACATTTATACAATAACAAATGTTTACACGAGCTACATAATTTCTACACATAACACTGGAATGATAAACAGTCACAAAGTCTCCACATCCATGAAAAGATTTTGTACAGAAATTAATCACTAAACAGAAATACTCTACAAGGATTACATACATACGATTTGATGAGATAGTCTTTAAGTAACTGCTTAAACAACATATGTTGAGATGAAGGGAATGACGCAAAAAGTCCAAAACCAACTAAGCCAGCTAAGGAGCCACGACACACTACATACATGCCTGTCATCCACACTCTAGTTATCCTTCTTCATACGTGTGCTAGTCATGCGATAGATGATGGAGTCACGGCCTGGGTCCATTTTTGCTATAAAAACTGAAAACAAAGATTGTTAAGTTACTTGCATTTTGAATATAAATATGAAGAAGCAACTTATTACAGTTAAAATTTTACATCCATTACTGTGTCCAGGATATGGCCTGGAACATTTTTTTGCTCAAGCCATATATTTTCCACTACCGGCTTGCTAGGCCTATTATAACGTCATATGCCTTTTAATCTAACTTAAGACAAGGACAGGCACAACATCCAGTCCCCGGTCGTTAATTCATCACAGTGAAAGGGTAAACCCACATTTCACCAATGATAAATGTTTTGGCCATGACGGGAATCGAACCAGGGACCCTTAGATCAGAAGACAGACACGCTACCCAATGAGCTTAGGTGTCAGATATTACCATTAAAATACAAATATTAAGATATTTATCATAGCTTAGAGGGGTATAAACTCAAAAACTACTACTTGGCTTCTAAAAACATTAGAGATAGATTAAATCCACAATTTTACGAGTCTCTAATATAAATATTCATTTTATCTTCCAATTCCGAAACTTGAGGGGGGAGGGGGGGGGATATGAATACAAGACCAAAGTATAAATAGTAACACCAAAGTATTAATAGTAACTAATTATTAGTAAATGTTTTTGCTAAAAAGCACTCATTATAACATTCATACATTCGGTTGTGTTAAATTAATGTTCTGAGGTATGGATGGTTGTTAAATTTTTCCTATAATTATGTTGAGCAGTATTAGAGTTCTAAAACAAATTCCTAATCTAAATTTTGAAAATGTGTTTTTGTTTTTCAAATGTTAAATCAGATATTTTCTCGAATATCCTGGGCACTCAGGTATATATTGGTGCACCAATGAATGGAGATACGGACAAAAAGCTGATCAAGATTATGGGCAGAGCTGCAAAGCTCAGACTCAAGCCCCACCAGAAAATTGAGTTGATCTTCACCTTCACTCTACCAAGGTATATTTATCCCTTGACAATTAACTCAACAACAAGGACATCTTTACAAGGACATGCTATAGAGAGCTCTGTCCGACAAACTGTCAAAGGAATTTTACATCTACCAGCTTCCAGAATATCTGGTTTCCTTTACACCAGAAAAAGAGATGGGGGAATGGGCTTCCCGAAATTGAAAAACATTATAACAACTGCTACACTCAGAATCTATAGTAAGTTACTCACATCGGAAGACCCCCTAATGATAGCTATCTACAACACCAAAGCTAGAAAAATGTCAAAACTGAATCCTTAGCAAATGAATGGCCTCCGATCTGCCAAGTCCTCTCATGACTGAAACTTCAATTTAAAGAAGATAGTATGGCATGGCCAATAGGTAATAAATGGCTCTAATCCCCATCTCTTTTGAAAGAATCAAGATATCTTGAAGCACTGAAAATAAGATATAATGTGCAAGCTAATTTAGTCATCTAAGCATGATACAGGGCGGTGGAATTAGATTATAGCCGGTGTGGTTAATCAAGACTGGGAGACTCGGGCTCATATTCTTGGTGCATATGTGGCATCTAAATACAAACGTATTAAGTGCCACAAGAGCTGGTCAAAAGGGACTTACTAGCTGTCGATAAAGGAAATAAGGTGATCAAGGAACCAGAATTCACTGCTGCTGCAGGGATCAGACTGAAACCAAATCTTGTATTGATCCAAGACAGCATGATTTGCATAGCGGATGTTACAGTTCGGTATGGAGAAGGAACATCACTTGAAGATGCATCTCAAGACAAGATCACAAAATATGAAGTTCTGGCTGAGTGGCTAAAGGAACTGTATCCGCAAAAATAAATGGCTTTGATATTCAGTGAGAAATTTCTCAAACTTAAGTGGAACTGGCAGCATAAATCCCAACTTTGTGAAAGATGAAATTTTTACAGCAAAGTTACTTAACGTTTGAAAATTAGTAGATTTTTTAGGATTATTGTTAGAAGAGTAAACATACTTTTTTAACCTCTCTCTCATTCTCTCTAAACACTATTGACCAGATAAAAATATGAGTTGACAGAAAGTTTGGTGGTGGTAAACAGTTGGATAGTTTGGTTCAATTGGTTCAGTTGATTCCTTAAATATAGGAGTTTGTTGGCATACTAAATACTGTGCAGTGTTTTTATTTCAAGTGCTTAAATTTTAGTTATTTGTTGCTTATGGGTCTTAAAGTGATCTGTTTATAGCGTAACATGTATTTTATTTGACAAATTAGAATATTAAACTTATTATTTTAGAAAGGGACCAGGTAAAAATAGTAAAAAAAGAATCATTCAATTATTTAGTAAGCTTCTTAGTTATTTTTATTTTCATTGCTTTGTCATGGCAATACAAGTGAACAACTTCAATAAAGTATAATTTAAAATGGACGACAATATTGAATAAATTTACCGGTCAAAAGTGGTTTTAAAACAATATTACATTATTAATGTGAAAATTGAAATTAATTTTTAACAATTTGTCAAGTAACCGAATGAATTATAAGTGAAAATACTGATATCTCAAATAAATAGACTATGCTTACTATTGCATTTTAAAAATTGATTATTAAGTAGATCAAGTAGAAGCTTGGAAATGATGAGCCTACAAAACCTTCGATTTCGATCCCGAGCTTAAGCGACAAGCTCAAGATCGAAATATGAGTACTCGCAGAGCCCTAATAAATTAGTTCTCAAAGCATAATTATTAGATATACCTACTAATTGCCATCGCCATCAGTAGGCCCCACAAACTATTTCATATGAAACATATGTTCAAATGACAAATAACTCAGTCTAATGTTTTTTTCCCTTGTTTTTAAACAGGTTCACTGATTTCTGAACCTATTCAGGACATAATTGAATCAAGACTTATTTGGAGCAGGGTACAACATGTATCCACAGTTAAAAATAAACCTGAGAACTCTATAGAATAGCTTCGCCGTTAGAACAGTATGAGAAGTATCTCAAGTAGCCTCTGATAAATAGATCAGAAAGTCCCTGCGAGTGGTGGGGTGAAAATACTGCCCATTTTCCATCACTCAAACCTTTAGTTTTGAAATACTTAGTCCTACCTATTCCTGCCACTCAAGTGGCAAGCAAAGAGGTTTTTTCAAGTGCTGAAAATGTGTGTACTAGACAGAGGGAGCAATTGCTTGAAGAAAATGTAAAGAAACTGGTTATGTTCCAATAGAACTTTCACAAAGCAAAGCCAAATCTGCTCTAGCATTAACTATAAATTCTTGAGCATAAACTAACCATTTTAATTTTTTTAAATCAAATGTAGCTGTTTTAACTCGTAATTTGAAACATAATAGGCCTGTGACAAAGTTGTTTCTATCTTTTTTTTTATTAAATTAGAATGTTAAACTTATAATTTGAAATTTTATAGACCTGTGACAAAGTTGTTTGCAAAATGAAATGCCCGTGCCCGAGTGTAATTTTGTAATGCCCGCCCGATACATATACTTGCTGCCCGACCACCCCTTCTTTCAAAGCAAGTTTTCTATTCTCGTTCCCGCATCAAGATATTTTTTCAGTTTCTCATCTCAATATCATCTTGAAATGAAAAATTGGTTCTCGCACATCCCAACTCTTTATTGAAATGTTAAAAGATCTTGAATCTGTGTCACCAACCAAATAAAATAGAGGATGTGGCCAACCCCTTGGCAGATAACTAGTTTGCCAGTCTAATGTTTTTATCCCTAACATAGACTTGTTTCATTGATTGAAGGCCAACCCATTTCCAATCATAGTGGCTTTTTTTGTTACTTCTTTGCTAGCTAAGCTAACCAGACAGAAGTTATTTATAGCTTTAGCAAGTAAAAACAAACAATATAAATCCTTAGAAATAAAGTATGTATTAATGTGTCTGCATATAAACAAGAGCACATTTTATGTATGAAATTTAAGTGCTTTAAGCATGTTTCAATATTCCTGAAAATATTTATGTAAGAATTGTATAAATTGAGTGTAGAAACACTAAAAACAAATTTATGAACACTTTATATCAGGTGTAAATATAGCCTGGTGTTTTTACTTTGATATGTGTTTAGTTTTCTGAATTTGTTTCATGTTTATTTGAGGACATCTTGCAACCATTAGATACTTTACCTGCAACAGCGATGATTGAGTAGAAGAAGGCAATGTTGAACCAAAGCAAGATGTTGAAGATGACAGGGTAGTTGGGATCATAATCCTTGGACACGTTCATATTGTCCTGCAAAATAAACATTCCAGAACTATTATTGCAGCTATGAGCTCTTACTTACTTTCCTCTTTATTCATGAAACTAAAATATTTTAGTGCAACAAATTTTACTAGATTTTTGGCTATTTGCATATTTACACTAATAGGGTAAAAATGAATAAAGGTGAAATTTAGAGAAAATGCACAAGGTGAGAGTGGAAGGAAGGTAAGAAACCATTTTTTTTTAAAACGAGTAAACCCGGCTAGGACCTAGAGACAGTGTGCAGTTTGTTTTGCCAAAAAAAATTAAGTTGGTGATGTAGGGAAAACAAAGATAGGCCAGTGTTTTTGTAGTTTTTATAGCAAAAACTTTTTTGGCCAAAATAAATCAAATATCGCTTTAGTACAAATGGTTTAATTTTTCATCTCATAGTGATATCAACAGTTGTTGGATATCTGTCTTGAGCATAGCGGTATTAGATGCGAAACTTTAAATGAAGAGAAAAAGAGATCATTAAATTTCATGACACTCTTGACAGATATTCAACAACTGTTGATATCGCCATGTGAAGAAAATTAAACTCTACTTTTCAAATGGAGTAATAGCTGATTTATTTTGATGTAAAAACTGCAAAAATACTTACCTTTTGACTTGCGTTTCCTTCATCCCCAGCTTAAAAGGACAAAATAGTAAAAAAATAAACAGGTTCTATTGCCAAGAATATTATGTTGGACTTTGTACAGCACCATATTTCAAAGCTTATCACACGATGAAGGAATATTAGTAAATTTGTAAATATGTTAACTTAAAAAATAAGAAAAAAAATCTTATTTTTATTATCCTATTCTATTTTTTTGAACAAAAATATTAGCTTCAAGAAAACTTTAATTTTTTTGTTTTTTAAAGTGTAAAATCCCTGGGGTTTTTTTCCAGTTGTAAAAAATATGACCAAAAAAATTACATTTTATGTGCATAAAATAATTTAAGACTTAACAAGTATGTGGTTAAACATTTTGAGAGATCAATATTTTTCAAAGACAACCTAAATTAGGATCAAAATCTTTATTACCACTACTGAATCAGCATCCACTTCAGCCATGAGACTGCGAGACTTGCGAGTGTGACTCACATCACTCGTCACCACAGTGACCAACACCTAAACAAAATAAAAAAAGAGTATCACATACAATATGCCAGCCAAAGAAGAAAAAAATCTAAATCTAAATCTAAATCTAAATTCAATCTAAATCTGTATCAATATATTAATAATAATATAATTAATTTATCCAAGACTATCTATTTCCAAAAGACAATTGCCATCTTTTAACAACCTACCTGCCCTTTGTATGCATGAACGAAGGCTCGGTCAAGGTCCTTAATGGCCTCAATCAACAGGTTCTTAGCTTCAGTGGCTGCATCTGAATCAGTTCCGTGGAGGTCTATTACAGGATGCAACGCTCGCAATACCAACCAGTATACATCTGGCACGCCATCACCACTTTCAGACTTTACCTAAGGATGGACATCAAAACATTTTTTGTGTTCCACATCATGCTTTTATTCCCGGCTAACTTCATATTTAAACTTATGGGGTAGGAAATAGTGTACACCGGGGAAGAAAAATCTACCCTCAGTACACCCAACAAAGATTAGAACCCTGACCTCTCTGTCCAGCAGGCCAGTATCTTGGAAGAATAGTGGCTTAAACTGTACAAAAACAATGAGGATTACAAGAAACCTAAACATGATTAAAATGATAGTCAAAATGGTGTTCCAACAGCCAGGGTTTGTGCTAGATGACCTTGAAAAAATGGTATCTCTAAAGGTTTCATCAAAGGTGGCCACTGTCATTTTTCAATCATTCTAAAAATGAATGAAAGTGCTATTCTACCTAACCCTTTAACACTGTATTCAGCCACCCAATTCTCTGAGAAGTCATTTGATGTTTCTCTCTTTTAGTGTACATATTATGATTGTGTGGTTGACTAGTTGAATATGCACACCCAACATGTGTGTAGGGGATAGAGTGTTAGCATTATTATTATTATTAGCACCGTGTCTTACTACCCGTTCGGGTTATACGCACTTACGCTAATGTGTAATGGTAGGGTGATTGTGAGATGAAAATGGAGGACCTACAGTTTAACGTGGGATCCGAACCACGGTGGAGGCCTGGCATTCCTCACATTCACAAGTTGTGATTAATACACGTCTTGTCAGAGGTGAAGGAAGGTTTTGGCAATCAGATAAATCTGTGCCTGGACCGAGGATTGAACCCCAGACCCTCAGCACAGAAGTCTGACACCTTACCCCTAGACCACCAGGTCACCTGAGTGTTAGCAGAAATAAACTTTGAATAATTATCTTCCCAGATGTTAGATAAAAGGGCTACACTTTTTATGTTTAAAAAATACTACTTGAAAATATCAAATAAACAAAAAAAAAAGTTTTAGGTCCTTAACTTTAAGGGGTGTGCAAGTCCACTTTTCAATTTGAAGCGAACTCGAATCGAATATGTGAAATATTAT
>CABFWO010000792.1:0-27883 GCA_902155825.1 Timema genevievae | reverse complement strand
ATGAGGTAATTAAATACCTGAGCAGGATCTTTAAAGCCAGCCTAGTCTCGGGATATATTCCTAATGCATGGAGGGCAGTCAGGGTGGTCTTTATTCCAAAGCCAGGGAGAATTGATCATACCTCGGCCAAGGATTTAAGACCAATTAGTCTGACGTCATTTCTCCTTAAAACATTGGAAAAACTGGTTGATAGACATATGAAGGAAGAGAGGTTAACATTGGTTCCTCTACATAGAAATCAGCATGCATATCAATCAGGGAAATCATGTGAAACAGCTCTCCACCATCTAGTTGGAAAAGTGGAGAAAGCACTGCATTACCAGGAAATTGCACTGGGTATTTTCCTGGATATAGAGGGGGCCTTTAGCAATACGACCTTTAAATCCATGGATGAAGCAGCAAAAAGGCATGGGATGGAGAACACTTTATGTAAGTGGGTAAGGACTATGCTAGAGACTCGGAGAGTCGCAGCCACTATGTTAGATGAAACAGTAGTGATTAAGACCACTAGAGGATGTCCACAAGGAGGTGTATTGTCTCCAATGTTATGGAATCTAGTAGTGAATGACCTTGTTAAGGAGCTGAATAACAAGGGGTTCTACTGTCAAGGATATGCAGATGATTTAGTCATCCTAATACTTGGCAAATGGGGCAATATAGTCAGAGCTCTTGCACAAGACGCTCTGTATATTGTACAGGAATGGTGCCATAACTCTTTGGTTGCAATAATTTGGTTTAAAGTTTAGTTTACATTTATATTTTCAAATTAAAATATGATGGATACATTTAAGTGCCGGTGGAAATGGAATTTTATATTATTTGTCACTTTGTAGCACCTTCACTGAATAGTTTAAAAAGGTAAAAACCAATATGGCTGCCGTGATAGGTGAACCTTTTTTTACAAATTAGATTTTATTCTGGAAATTTCAATAAACGCCTATTAAATATTAATTTCTCTTAAACCATTTTTGCCTTTACAAATTACAGTCATGATTTTAATTTTGGCTTTAAAATTTTGAAATAAACTTTACCTAATGGCCTATTATTATTTAATTTGAGACAGTAAATTTGCAAAGCAATCATGATATATTTCTTAACACAGGGTTGGTTTCTGTTAATATGGAGGATTTTTTTTTTCTTGAATATAATATTCTACCATAGTAAATATGTTTACATATTGAAGCAAAACATCAATTTATATGTTTTCAAATTTAATCAATGTTTTATAAGTTTTACTCTACAAATATATGGAATGGTTACGAAAAAACGCATTACAAACGACCTTTAACATTTGATATTCATTCATCTCTTTAATAAAGCATTCACGATCATTTGCACATATCTTTAGGAATCGAGGCATCAAGAATCGAGGTATTTTCTCAATTCCCAATTCTCTCGATACCCTAAAGAATCAATAGGTATCGAGTAATCGAATTTCCCATTTCTAATTTAAATGTAATTCACTTTATCATTGACCCTACCACATTCAAAATACAATTAGTTTAAGTTAAATCGACTCCACTTTCTTCATAGTTAAATTTATGATAGTTGTGTATAGGAATTTTATTTTGAAATTCTAGCAGAGATTTATCTGATTGCCAAACCCTTCCTTCACCTCTGACAAGATGTGCATTAATCACAGCTTGTGAATGTGAGGAATGCCAGGCCTCCACAGTGGCTCGGATTCCACGTTAAACTGTAGGTCCTCCATTTCATCTCACAATCACCCTACCATTACACATTAACGTAAGTGCGTATAACCCGAACAGGTAATGATGATAAAAATTATAAAATGATAAAAAATTAAAAAGAAATTCTAAAAAAATTGACAAAAAAGATGATAAAAAAATATGATAAAAAATATGATAAAAAATGATATGGTGGTGGGGGTGGTGATTATAATGATAATAGTAATAGGCCTATTATTATTTTGAAATTGGTGCATTTAAGATCATAGCAAATATGTTAGTTTCCAAATAAAAACAGACCATTTTTGTCCATTAAATTAAATGGAGTTTAAATAAACACCAATTTTAAAATAATGTTTTAAGTATAAAATAATTAATTTAAGTATTGTAATAAAGAGAAGTCCATGATACAGTTTTGAAACCTCCAATAGTTATTTAGTTTTGGCTTCCTCAAGAACCTTCCCTAGAATCCCTCACAGTTTTAGCTTCCCTTAAATCCTTCTCAGTTGTGGTTTTTCCTTAAATCTCCCTCGGTTTTAACTTCCCTTGAATCTTCCCCAGTTCTAACTTCTCTTAAATCGTCCAAAGGTTTGGCTTCCCTTAAATCTCCCCCAGTTTTGGCTTCCATTGAATCATCCACAGTTTTGGCTTCCTTTGAATCGTCCACAGTTTTAGCTTCCATTGAATAGTGCACAGTTTTGGCTTCCGTTGAATCGTCCACAGTTTTGGCTTCCGTTGAATCGTCCACAGGTTTGGCTTCCCTTGAATCGTCCAAAGGTTTGGCTTCCCTTGAATCGTCCAAAGTTTTGGCTTCCCTTAAATCTCTCCCAGTTTTAGCTTCCATTCAAACCTCCACAGTTTTGGCTTCCATTGAATCTTACTTTCATGGTTTATAATATGTATGGTTTCTGGTTGACCTTGCAAAGATAAATGACCTTCCCTCTGCCATACTTCTCTCTCACTCAAACACGCTATCTCACTGACCTTTCTTTATCAATAGGCCCCCCCTCCCCTTTTGGTCCCATCCCCTTGTTATTGAAAGAAGTAACTTTTTACTTAAGAGTACACTATCAGCCACCCCTATACCCCATTCCTAGTAAGAGAACAAAGGAAAAGGCTGTCAGAAGCTTAATAATGATGAGTCACCAGTACCTACTGTGTGCAGTGCAGCACTAAACAAAAGAATGGTTCTAATAACATGAACCAGTTCTAATAACGTGAACCAGATGATGATCAGTGACTTAGCCAATTGTGCCATAATCAGCCAGATCTAGGATCGGTGTGGCCTAGCCCTAAAAAATATGTTTTCCTGACAAACATTTTCATGAATAAATATTACCATCGATTATATGTAGCCTAGTGTGTGTCGCGATTCTCTTTCACGCGAACCTCTTTTGTGATGTTGTTAATTAAATAATGTATATATTAACACCATTTACAAGTTTTATTTTCACATATTAAGCTGCTACATTCAAGAAATTGCCACAATAGCACCCGCGCCTCTTCATCGCGTCCCTCTCTTAGAACACCTCGTTAACAAGTCCCTCAAATTATTCATACCCCCCACCAGTTTCATGGCTATAACATTAATTTTGATACTGAGAGCTGCTGAACTCTTGCGAGCACAAGCAAAACTACCTTTTAAAAAGAAATCAAAATAAATACAGTTTGCAAATGAAAAATATTGCTCTCTTTCTCACACTCACACTGCGAGGTTTTTTTCTTTAATAATTACTAGGGCTAGAAGCAAGCCAACTTAATATTCCTAACCCGTAGCCTCTGCACGTGTACGGAAATGAATCAACAACAGTACAGTGCGACTAATAAATTTGACACAAACTGAATTTAATTACACCAAAAGCTATGCAACAAAGCAGGATCATTACATGTGATTATGTTTATGATGGCGCTCAGTTGCGTTTACTAAGTAGCGGTAAAATAAAAGTGACAGAAGTTTAAGGTATTTAATGGTAGATAAGGTTAATTTGATTTTAGTAATTTAATGACACATATTAATTAATATTAAATACAAACGTGACATTTATAGCTGATCCTTGAATTAATAGGCCTATTAATTTTTTGCCGTTATGGTCTTTTTTGGGGGGGGAAGTGATACCAATTTTAGGGTCAATATAACACATTTATTATTAACTAAAAATACTTTCTCCAGCTATATCCAAATTAATCCTAAGTTTGAGATACTCACATTTCCTTCGACGGTGTCAAGCCTGGTGAGCACGCTTGACTGGTCGGGGAACCTCATTGACACTCGCTGGTTGAGCGCGTGCCAAGTTGCCTCCTCATTCTGGTTTGTTATCAGCGGGAAGTGGCTGCCCTTACTTATGCCTAATGAGGGTACCCCATCAACCACAATCCCCACCACAGCCTCGGGGTAGTGGAATGGGTCGAGAACCTTCAAGCCTTCCCATTTGCTGCCCTAAGCACAGAGTCACATTTTAAAAATTATTGTTAAAATGAGGTTATGCACCAATATACATTTTTTAATCCAATAATATTAAGAGATTAAAAATAAAGATTCAATACTTAGTGATTTTTTTTTTAAATTGCCTCGACAGCAAGATCTAACACCCAATTCATCATATTACATAATATTAAATATTTCTTGAGTTCAAAAATTGAAATAAATAGGCCTAATCATGCAACACAGCCAGTCACATAAAATTTAACTGTGAATTTCAACTTTAGCCAACAATCCCTCAAGCTAGCCTATTTTATTTTATGTTAATGATCAATTAGAATTGATTTTACCGTTGAGGTAGGCCTATGTAGATTCATTAAGCTTCTGGGTTATTTAACACTTATAATAAACTCTAAATCAAGATAACTTCCCAAATTTTTCCAATATGTGAAGAAAAATTTTAACCCAACAAAATCCAAACCAGAAAGCACCGTGTTTCAGTAATATAGTAAGATATGCTACACAGAAATCCCCAATTCACCTCCACATGTGGAGGTATTTCCCACAGCAGATTTACAGAATTAAGAAAAGTAGATGAAACTAAGGTTTAATCGCAATACACTATTACTGGACTGTATTGTACACTTGGCAGCTGTGGTCTCAATGTTAAGCTAATGTAGCTAATGTAGCCATCTGGAAGACTCATGCCTTAAACAGACACTTCCGTATGTATTAACATCGATTTACAAAGTGTGTGTATGTACTCAATTAATTTGTCCATCAATTTTTAAAAAATAGGCTGACCTTGGAAACAGAGAAGCCAAGAGCACCAGAATAGACTTCCCTCAGTAAACTCTCATCCAAGGGCTCACTACCTTCAAACTGCAATGACTTGGGAGCATGAAGAATCAGAAGCTCACCAGCACCATTCACTGAATACAAAAATAATTAGAATGTCAATTAGAGAATAAGAGAAAAGTTTAAATCTTATGCCGTCAAATAAAACTATAATTATAGGCTTAATATAACAGAGTTGGTTGGTACCTAATATAATTGTGATTGCACATTATATTGTCTTGAAAAATTTCCACCCTGGAATAAGCTAGACACATCTGTCAACAACAAAAAATCAGGCGAGAAGTTCTATATAATTACTTAAGCGGATACAAACTCGAGTTGTGATCTAGTAGCATTGGTTTTATACACATGGTCAAACTTCAATGCTCTTTTACACTAAAGTGGAAAATTGAACATAGAACACTTGCATTCTCGGGTGACGTATTGTCAAAGCATAAATTAATGTAGTTTTCTATTGATGTTAAAAAAACGTAGGTGGGACTTTAATTGTCAAGTTTTATAAAGCATCTGTAAAAATAAGTTATTAGACCACAAAAAACAAGTATATCTAATTCCTATGACTATTACATACAAGAGCATTCACCACAGGATCAGTCCAGATATTGAAATCAAATCTGATTGAGTGAAAAATTACAGCCTGTTAGATTAGGCCTACTAGAAATTGAAACTTAGACCTTTGGCTTTGCGTGAAACTTCAATAGGCCTACCATTAGTGAAGGTGGTCTTGAGTTATGATGTTTGTGTATAAAATTAAGTTTTACACGTCATTTTATTATATTAAGGAATCCACTCTTCAGTGCTGAGAAGTAGGTATCATTTGTAAATGAGGTCATCCTAAGTGATATGCCTTGTTCTAAATATACCAAAAAATGTAAAGAGTATGCTATTTAAATAGACAGAAAGCACTAAAATAATTGTATATACAATATTTTTATTTTAAAAATAATAAAATTACATTATTGTGTGCACTACACAAGCCATAATGACAGGGCGTACACTTATGAATAGCTGTAGGACTGAAAAATATTTAATAATTTATAATAAATAATTTAATTCAAAGTACATTTTAAGACAATTACAATTACGGCTATAATAATTACTTACCTGCCACAAATAAAGCTATTATTAAAAGAGTGCCAATAAACATTTTGTAATATCGTCTTAACACTCCTTTTTAGATTTATCATGTGATTCAAACTCAAAGATCAAAATAATGGTTGTACATTTTCAACACTCGTTTAGTACGTACTATAGCCACAATTAGCTCTGTCGTGATTAAAGGAATTTAAGCTTTTTTTTTATGAAAAAGTATTATTGAACGAGTAAAGCAAAGGTTCTGTTTCAAAATGATAGTTTAGCAATTGCATGTCTGTCCGTTTCGCGACGACTGTAAAATGCGATGACACAATTTTTTTAATTTGGCAGGGATGTTCTATAAGCCCAAGCCAAACGACGTATGTATTTTTAATTTTATTTTTACATTTATTGCAAGACTGACATCCTGAAACACATAAAAAGCAGTTGCTCACTATGAATAATACTAATACTAATTTTATAACAATTTTTTTAGTAGAAAAAATCTTTACTCCATGGCCATACGTCGTATCTAACTTTTAAAAAAACCTATAAAATTCACAACATTCCAATTAAAGTTATTTCTCTACTTGTTAAAAAAAATTATAGGTGGCTGGTTTAGTTTTAAAATATAGCTGCTGTGTACTGAGTGACGTAAGCAAATACATAAATCTTTAAAACACATCAATGTCAAATTAACGTTATTGCTGTTAAAAAAACTGTTTTGTACTAGGTGACATAACCAATGCCATAATCACATTCCTCCAAGGGGCACTACCAGGGATGTCGTGCCAGTGTGGGGTTTGGGGTGTCTTCCCCCCTCACCACCATCAATGTTGGTTAAAAGCTTTAAAGTTGGGAATTTTGTTAGATTTGAGATTTGGAGTTGGTAAATTCTAGGCTTATTCTGTACCCCATTAATTTCTATTATGAAAGTCCTTAGCCACATACTTGTACAAACAAATTAAAAAATTTCCAACTGTTGATTCCTACTCTACAAAAAATTCCCAACTTCAAAAATCATCAAACATTGAAAGGCGATTCCTTCTGAAGTGGATTGTAGAAGGCTTAGTTAATCAAGTAGTTTATTAGTGCCGTTATTAGTATGTAGAGAGTAGTAGGAGAGGTAGTGGCCAGTGAGAGTATGTCGAATGCGGTATGGAAACGAATCATAAGGGAACATGATCTGCCTAGTAGCAAAATTCTTGAAGTGACAGCAATGTTAGCAAATATTTTGATTATTGTTTAGTGTTTTTAGTTCTTACTTTCATGTCTGCTAGACTGCCGCAGTTTTATTATTCAAATTATCATATGTTGTACAGCCAATGCCTAAATTAGGGCTTTGTTAAATTTTGAAGGGATAAATGCAGTGAATGCTACAAAACAGTTTATTGTTTTCTTATTGAAAGCTATGACTGATGAAATAAGGAAATTGAGGTTAGTGTTAGTGTTTGACTTCTGAAATACACACTAATTTTTCTAGTAAGTATCCATACTAGTTAGAATTGAACTGATGCATCTTATTTTATTGTTTATTAAAATAGGCTTTCATTAAAGCAATTTAAATAGGCTCAAAGCAACGATGAAGAAAGAGGAGTAACTTAGGGCTGTGTTACATTGTTACAACTCTTATGATTTTTCATTTGATTAAGACTACATTAAACAAAAAATAAGTTTTTTATTCATCCTTTAGCACTTTAAAATGTGGGATACATTTTTTAATTCGTTATTTGGTGCTCGATTTGCATGAAATTTCATAAAACCATGTTGTTTAGAGTGCTAATTTTGAATTTTCCATCAGTTATTTTTTTTATAAAATGTCAGGGGAAGTCCCTTCTCACTCACGCGCTAAATTACAATACGTTTTGAATAGTTTATTCACGTACCAGTATTAACAATTTAGGGCAACTTCCATGGGGTTATGAAGCAGAACATTGGTATAAAGGTATCAAAATACTGTAGGAATATTGGTAAATTCCATTTTTTAATTGCGTTAGTTTTCAGCTGAAAATGCTTTTTAAATAAACATGGCCAAATTGCTACTTTGTTGATAAAGTTACGAGCGAGTTCTGCATCTCAATGAGCTTACTAGTTAAACACTGCTTCTAATTGTGTTATAATAAAGAAGCGGTTTCCAACCTGAGGGTCATGGCGTGTTTTGGGTGGGATCAAAATATAGAGAGTCTAGTTTTATATTATTTACTTTCTCAAAGATTTTAATGATTATAGGAATATGCGAAATTCTTATAGAAATGTCTGTTATTAAAGTGGTAAAAACTACCAAGTTACTGCTTAGGTTCCTTTTGGCTATTCCATTCTGATAGTTTCTGGCCGACTTTGTTTACTGTGGCAGCCGTGTAATAAGTTAGCATAACATACCCCACCCCCGGGCTTGTTGATTCTCTTTTACTACATATTAGTCGCATATAATCACTATTATAAGCAATTTATAGTAATTAAAACAAGCATTAGTGGACATGTGGGTTTAATATTTGGTTTGTTGGTGAAGGATTTTAATTCTGGCCACGGGTAGTTTATCCTAATATCGCTTCATGCAAATAAGGGGACATTTCCTCTAAATCTTACCTATCCCACTGGTGTAGTTAAATGTAGATAGTCCGAGCTGGTAGTAAGGCACAGTGAAAAAGACCTTAAAAACCAGGATCTGAACGCTTTTAAGTTATCAAAGGGTTGTTGGAAACCACTGTAATAAAGTCAGCTATTTTTTTAATCTAAACAAACATTATTTGAACTATATTTGCAAATCTAAATAAATATATGTAAGCTCAATTGGATATTTATCTCAGATTCAGGTAAACTGAAATAAATAATATTAATAATTAAAGTTATTTTCGTATGCACTGAAAAAGCCTTATAGCTTGAAAAATCCAGGATCAACAAAGAAATTTGAAAATACAGTTGCCTGAAAGCTCGATTCAAGGTTTGATTACTGCCCCAAATTTTAAAAATTTCCTGGCATCCTCCTGCTCCCCCTCCCCCCTCCCCACCACCCTGTTCTCAACATTGCCCTAGTACTTTCCTCTGCCACTTGGGAATTTTTCTAATTTCAAAATGCTTAGAGTTTGGAAAAACACTGGATAACACTACCCCCTCCCCCATATATTTCGTGCAACGCTCTTGCTGAGGAGCATGACGCCCTTTGGGACGTGCCAGTGGTGTTATCTATTCTTGAATCAGAGTAAAAAGAGCTACTCATCAGATAGAGCTGAAGTTAAATGCAGTAAGATATATGAAGGAAATATGGAGTATATACAGGCTTATATTTACAAACGATGGGGAGGCGAGCCAGCCCTAATGGGTGCGGCCTTTTGTAACAGTAGTATTAATTATGGTCAAACATATAGACTACACTCCAACGCACCAATAATTCCAATACTCGATGAGAGTACCTCTCTTCAAGGTAGGGGCTGCGTATTGGGATACCAATGGATTCCTAATCACGTGAGTATTATGGGTAATTATAGAGCAGATAGGTTGGCATCTAGTATAAATTTACTTTCTATTGCACAGGAAATCCTGCTATCGTATAGCGATTTTATACTTAGAGTAAAACTCAGAATTCAGGATATATGGGGCGAATGGTTAGAGACCACATGCAAGCGAAAGGAAAAATGGTACCACGAGGTTTGTGGTAAAAAATTAGTTACACCATGGTCTTCAGCAGTTAAGAGCACCCATAAGTTTACTCGTAATTGTACTCAGGCCCCGGGATTATGTGGTTGGCACCCTGGGCATAGATATCGCAGACGCCTTCCCCCCTTCCCCTATGTAATTTTTATAGGCTTGTTTAACTATTAGTAGCTACGTTTTATTATTGAAAAATGGACACTGATTAACAAAACTTTTGGGTATTTCGATTATTTATTCCTAGATGCTATATTTAGGGCCATGGTAAATAAAAACCACATTTTTGTTTGTTTGTTTGTTTGTTTTATAAGTTTTATATATTTTTTAACATCATTACATACATTTTACATAAACACACACAATAGAAAAACTGCTAATACCAGTCCCACAGAGCTCTCGTAAATTAGCGCTACAGGACATTGTGAACACTTAGTAGTAGTCGATGAGGTTGAAAATGATGTAAAAAATAATAATATTTTTGACACTTTTTTTAATAGTTCAACTTCACCGTTGTGTTTTTAGCAGCATGCTTTTTGAGCTCGGCACCACTTAATTTCCTACTGGTATTTAAAGGATAAAACTTGGAAACGAGTCACTTAAAACACGCATAGAATCACTGAAAAGAGGTTATGTGTGAAACACTTGACAGCGAGCGTGGGAATGAAACGTCAACATTGAGGATGAAACGCCAAGGCAGACAGACGAGAATTAAAGTAACTAAGGGTTAGTTTGCAAATTACTACACTAGAATGCATGGATGGAAGAAAATTGACTGTGATTAACGCATTTCGCATTTTTACAAGCAGAATAAACGCAACAAAAATAATAGAGTAATTTTGTCACGTTTTAATTCTTGTGTAAATAAAATAAATATGTTTCCTCTAAAAAAATATGTTACTCTCGTGCGCCCCCCAAAGTCTGGCGCCCTGGGCATTTGCCCAATCCACCCAGTTACAAACCGGGGCCTGTAATTGTACTTTAATCCGCCTTCGGCTTGGGCACGCCTACACGAAATATAGACTTTATTTGCTACACAAGGTTCCATCTCACATTGTGTGGTTTGTCACGTTCCTAAAACACTAGAATATTTATTTATGAATAGCCCTGTACATCACTTGACAGGGGTGAATTACATTCATAATTGTATTATAGACTTTTCTTTAGTTAATGTGTTACACTCAGACAACATTACTTTGTATAAGCGGCTGTTTAATTTCCTTCTAAATATAAATATGTCGGTGTAGGTACGAACAAATATCTTTTCAGTTTAACCCGTAGATGATATTTGTAATTGGTTAAGGCTAGGTTATGTGATTTAAAACTTGATAGAATGCATGAGAGTAGCATCGGAAGTGAATCAAATACGAGTGTTCCCGGCTGATTTAAGAAAGAAAGAAAAATAACAGGAACTTTTATTTTTTTTTATTTTTTTTATTTGTTTGAAGAACCAGAACAAGAACTGGAACTGATACATATTTCGGTTCAACTCCCTTGTTTAAAGACATAGCGTCGATTTTAAACTCTATATTTCATGGTTATATGTGTCCCATAATGTGTGTTTAATGACGTGCATTATTAAGCTTATTGTTGTTTCTTAGTGCTAAATAAAGGATCAAATGATATTTGTGTAAATAGATGCATTGTAAATGTGTTCATTTCTACTTAAATGGTGGTCAGTCACCAATTTAAGAGGTTGTGTTTCAATTAAGAACCTGCGTGAATACAATATTTAGTTACATAACACCCTCCCACCGAATTAATTGTTGAAATATTTAATAACAGTTTCCCCTCCTTAAGAAGATTTTGTCGAAGACCTATACACGGGCTAGAGTAAAAAAATATTGTAGGCTTGGTGTTGTTGTAGTAGCAATACAAAGATCATAAACCCAGTTTATTTTTTAGCTTTTAGTTTATAAAATTCTATACCCAAGAAATAAATAATTAGAGTGATGTATGAACTAATATAGTTCTTTGGACAGCTTCCATTAAATATTTTTTCTATTATTATAAATAACAAAATTTATAGTGCTTATTTTGAGCATGTGATAAAATTATATTTGTATTTTCATGTAACTAAATATAATTTAAAACCATAATAAAGTATGATCCACTGTGTTTGAATCTATTAATTATTAAAATTTGGTTAAAATTATTATTTGCATAATATATATTCTGTGGTATTCCTCAGTACAAAATTTAATTACTATGTAAATAAAATAATGTTTCATTAAAATAAATTGCCCGAAGGGACACTGAGATCATCCCTTTGATCTGAATAGGTACAGGAATAGACTTTAGGCTGACAACATACATCTTACTACTATTTAATTAAAACATAACACATCTTAGTAGCGCCAATATTATATTTATCTATGCTTTTGTGTTACATATTTTCCGTTTATTCACATTGGTTGAGACAAGCAGGGTATGGGATCTCTGTAGGGGTAAGGGGAAACAGTGTCAATTTCTCTGCCAAACGCATTATCACCACTGTTGAAGAAATACGCTGTTGATTTCTTTAATTTTTTATATTTAAAATCTCAATTCATTTGTATTCGACATTTTTTCCATAAGTTGCTTTAAAACTGCAAAATTGAAATTTAAAATACTCCACTATTGTGTTCATGAATTTTTTGCTTAAAAATCGTGAAAATTGAAAATTAAAATAAACCACTATTGCTTTCATGAGTCTGTTATATTTAATAATAAGTTTGAGATCTTTTAAAATGTGTATTTACAATTTTGTCCAAAGCCTATGTCACAATCACCAATAATGGAGAATGCTACAAGCATAAGTTAGGTTAAGTTTTGGTTGACACATTTATATTTATCTTTAGACGTATTGTGCGTTTTGAGGATATTCTTAACACAAATAAGTCATAATAATGGCATGAACCAATTATTTTTAATAATTATTTTGAATACCTATTAAACTATTTAGTAGACTAATAATTAGTGTTAGTTAATGTGAAATTAATACTCAAGCCATATGAAAGATAGTAATTGAAACAAAATGTTTAAGGAATTAACCTACATTTACCTCACAAAAAAGTGTATATAAATCCTCATACTTCTGTTTCTTTCTCTTACCTTTGAGCATTAGTTTCCGCGACCTAAAATTAGAGCTAACGTAATAATGTAAACAAAATATAACCCACTACAAATGTACTTGGTAAAGTTTTGCACTAAGCTGATAACATTAGTTTATATATCATCCACCTAGCGCTCAAAATCCTGTTCTAGGCATACTACAGGGAGTTACCATTCTATACCTTTTTATATTAAATCTATGGATACTAGTTTCAGTCATAGATAAAGGATAGTATAGATCTATATCTCCATGTGTCAAGTATGATCAGTTTTTAGCGCTAACAGTAGTTGTAGGCGGTAATAAAAGTCAAACCTGCCCGTTGGCGTAACATTCAAATATATTGTTGGCGTTTTTTTGCTTATTATAATGCTTTCATATTATTAACTAAAACCAAGAATCATACTATGTATATATATGTATATACATTTTATTTTGAATATTTAAGACATGTGCTTTTTGTCAGCAGTTAGTAATAAATATATAACTTTTATATATATTTATATATAATATACTTAAATAAAAATTATAACATACAATTATACCTAAATTATAAAATAGAATTATATAGATATTATAATAAATTATAATATATTTACATACTTCTTAATAACAACCGACTAAAAGCACCAGTTTCTATGTCAACCAATCAAATGCATTTAAACCCACGAAACAAACGAGGAAAAATTGGGAGATACATAAATATAAATAAAAAATAAGTGTCCTTCATAAAAATTTGACTTAGGGGGTTTTAGCCCCTTGTCGTAACTCATCTAAAAATGAAAGAGATGTGATTTCTTCACTCAAATTGTTCTGATAAAATGTACTCTATAAAAATAAATATATATTTAGGGGGCTCCTGCCCCCTTACCATAATGCCTCACCTAAAAATGATAGCTATGCCATTTCTTCACTAAACTAGTTAGAATAAAGTGTAGGGCCTACTTTAAAAAAATACTTTGGGGGGGGGGGCTCACCCGAAAATGATAGATGTGATTTCTTCACTAAAATAGTTAAGATAAATTGCATTTTATACAAATTTAACTTTGGAGGGACGTCTGCCCCCATGGACATAGCTCCTGACCTAAGAATGAATGAGAAGATATTTGGTAAAATAATTCGGGTAAGGTGCTCTGTAGGGAAAGTTGGACACACACAAACATATGAGCCATATTGGTGATGAAGACTCACTTCTTGAGAACAAATTACTATCAGAATCGCCATCTCTGTTTCCATGGCAATCTTTAAAGTGGGGATATATGGGACGTTAGAAAAGTCCAGTTTTTTTTTAGTTTTTGTATCAAAACTTTTTTTGACCCAAATAAATAAAATATTGCTACAGTAGGAACATACGAGTTAATTCTTCTTAACATGGTTATACCAACAGTTTTTAAATATATCTCAAGAGCATAACGGCATTATTTAAGAAACTTTTTAAATGAATGAAAATGTTTGTGAGAATTGTGAGAAATTCTGTTCGCGGCTAAAGAATTTATATCTATTATCATGAGACCGTGCCAAACAATTATATAGTCAAGATACTTGGTTCAATAAAAATATTCGAAAGAAAATAATCCACAGACAAGGTACATGTACCAAACAGTCAGCTGGTAAAGAAAAGAAACTTACTTACTTTATGGCATTGGGAACTCGAAAGTTCATTGCCATACTCACATAAGACCACCACCTATCCCTATTCTAATCTAGTTCAATCCAGTCCCCCTCACTACACTCTTTTTCTTTCAGGTCCATTCAAATGTTATCCTCCCATCTTCGTACTGTAAATAAAAAAAATTGGCTAAAAAAAGTTCACAATAAATATATTTATAGCACATTTTGGGTAGAAAACGCCTATACAGTATTTTGAGATAGTCGACTTAAAAAAAAAACACAGAACCGACCGGCGTTGTAAATTAAGTCTATATCACCAAAAAAAGGGGGGGGGCGGCAGCCAATAGAATATTCTAATTGTGAGATTAAATAATTAACTATTTCCGAAGATGATTAAAACACCTCTTTGACATACCATTCACGGAATCTTGGTTAGGTACTACTGCTTTCCATTATATACTAGCATGACAACTTAGCATAAAACTAATTAGAAGCCCTATCTATTTGAGTCAAATTTTCAAGAAGTTGTAAAGTTATGTTATATTTGGCTAGTTCCGTTTACTTTTAAATGTCACATGTATTTAACATTTATTTTTAGAATTATATATATCTATATATTAAAGGCTTTTTTTTTAAAGTTGGCATTTCTGAAAATCTATTATTTGAGTGCGCTATTTGGAAAACTTTTTAGTTTGGACTGACTGCTGAAAAGTATCTTTTGGTTTACAAAGTTGGAAGTATATGTCGCCATACGTGCATCATATAGAGACTAACAAGAAATACTTTTTTGGTCCGTCAACTGGAACATATGCACCAACTTAATAGGGTTTAGATTGGACAAAGTTAAAAGGCGTTTGCAGGGGATTAGACCTTTTGTGGTTAATTGAAGAACACATTATTGATCATGTGGTTGGACATTTGCACTTCCTCTGAAATTCAAGCTTTTCAGGAAATCCTAGGCCTAAGTTTGTGGCGGAACGATATACTGTGAAATAGGTGATTCATGCGAATATTTTATATATATATAGATGGCTGACCCTTTTTTGTGTCTAATAATAACAACAGTACCTAATGTACTAGTATTCTTTAACAGCCATTGGTTCTTTTATTTAAATGTGGGCACACATATTTGCTCAGGCTGTATCCGAATAGTCAAGTACACTTGACTTGATGAATTTACACGCACTTGAGATCGAAGACTGCAACAAAATATTCGAACGGCAAAATATCCTTTTCACACCCTTGAGTCCACAGTGCTGCTTCCTACCAATGATCTTAGAAACTATTTTAAACGCCATCTATCAGCCCGAATTAGCGTAGGCCACTTACAGATTTGTGGTGACCTATTTTCACTGCACATGCCAAATTATCCAATACAACACAACACAACACAATACAAAGTAACCAGTATATTTAACGTATATTATCAAAGATCACATTACTCTACGAGCTCTCTCTCTAGCAAAAATTAAACAATTGCTGATCTAATATCTCATCGACTGCGTGTCAAGGGTAACTTGCTGTCACCCTTGTACTCAAGGACGTGTACGGGGTGCATTAGTACACTTCGTAACTATTCGGACGGATCTGCACTTGATCACGTGATTGCTAATGCAACTATCGAGTGAACGTCAAGGGCCGACGGCGCATGAAGTAGACTATTCGGATACGACCTAAGTTGTGTACTCTGTATAACCTAGTCCTTATGCCGGCATCACGATCAACTTAACGTTTACTTAAAGTTAACTTAACGTAACTTAACGTAAAGGACCTTCTCGTGTGTTTAAATGGAGGCGATCACGATGCAGTTAACTTAACGTTGACTTGCAGTTAACTTAACGTAAGAGATGTCCTGGGAGGTCTTTTACTTTAAGTGAACGTTACTTGAAGGGTATCACGTGATATAGCCAGCCAATCATTATGCGAGTGACGTCAACAGGGCTATTTAGTAACTCATTTGTTGGTATTATGACCAATGTTTACTCTTTAGCGTAAGTTCTAGTGATCATACATTGAAACAAAATAATTAAACTAAAATAAGAAAGCTTAATTTATCAAAAAAGTTTTGTAATAGATATTTATTATATATCGATTGAAAACTGTAAACAATCACAGATCATCACTGTAAAACTAGTACAAATCACAGATCATACTCGAGAATGAAGTTGTTTGGCTCGAGTTGTTACGTTAATTTACGTGAATCGTGATCACATATACGTTACGTGAACGTTACGTTAAATTGATCGTGATCCCGGCATTACTCCTTAGAGAGTTAAAGTTGACCAACTTCTACACAGTTACGGATAAGAACTCTGTGTCTAGAGCAATAAGATACTTTAGCATAGATTTCTTACGGACTTCTGACAAAGTCTGTGTTGGGGGCTTTTCATTGTCAATATTTTTCTTCTAAAGCAGATTAATTACTATAATGTATAGGCCCTATCATTTGGATTTAAAAATTAATTGAAGTTTATCTACTTTGGTTTATTTAAATGTTGAGAATTAACATTTAATTACATTAACAATAGTAATTAAATCATTTGTTCACTCATATTAATGCAATGTATTTTCCGTTAATTTATTTTTGTCACCGTTTTAATTTTTAAATTGGCCGATACAAAATACGATAAAAGACTCCACCCCCCACCTGGCAATTGTAAAGATGGGATGAAATGTGCATTCAGCCGTTTAGTCCCTAGACTAAACCATTCGTCTTTAAAATGCTCATTACAAACTGTAAATTTAGTACGAATAGTTTCATTGTCCAGATTTTCAAGTTTTAAGTTACAGATAAGTTTCTTCCAGATGGAGAATCTTGTTTCATCTTTATTTGGAAATTTTTGTCTAATATATGTTCTATTTAGACATCCATCAACACAATACTTATATTCATAGTACACGATGATAAAATGAACACTTAAAACATTTTATTATTAACAAAATACTATCACTATTAAATCATTATTTACAATATTAAAGTATAAAGCGCCATGACAGTTCACTGTTTTAAAGTTTGAATCGATCGTCCAATCAAAGCTCGATATTCACCTACACTAGCGATTGCCGTAGTTATAGAAATAACTAATATAAGGTTGAAGTAGCTCCTATAAGAGATATCCGACCGTGGTCTCAGTTGTGAACTTGATCTGTGGTTGTGAATTCATAGATAAAGGATAGAGGAAATACGAATTTATCATCTTCCATTTTCCTTGTTTAATATTTAGTTACAATTTCAAAAGTGGGTTATTCTCTTTTTTATTTTCCCTTTATTTCTGTGATTTCTCCATCAAATCTTTACATGCATTTCATCAAGCTGATTTATTGTATAGGCCGATATTGAATTTTTATTCAGATTGTTCAGGTTGTTACTTCGTCCAGCTCTTTTAACGAATGCCTAAATTGCATTATTCTTATTAATGACATGTGAAGAGCACGAGAAAGAACTATAATCTGTGTTTGTAATGTGAAGCTGAGAAAATTGAATTTTGAAACTTGGTGTCTGGGCTTCAAAATATTCAAATACTTTATTTCACCATTGATTGGCCGGTGTTAAGCATCACTGTTATGCATCAATAGACCAACTGACAAAAACAACGTGTTTCAGAACAGCATGATTTATAAAACCTTTATAAAAAGTTGTTTCATCACTTATATCCCATATCTACAACTCTTTGTGACTGTCAATAATACATAATGTCTTGCAGCTATATCATTGATAAAAGTATTTAAATTTTTATTGTTTAGCCTACTGTTAGTCTTTTCATGGAATACTAGAGCAAATGCCAATTTTAAATAACCAAATTAGTCAATCTTTAAAGTATTGAATTTTTTATTTATTTTTTGGTTAATTAGTGGGGTAACTTTGAATACTTGACCCAAATTATAGTTTTTAATTTTTGTAATGGTTTTTATTTTCATGAGTAAAAACTATCAAAGTCACTAATTTGGAATCTTATACAAGTATTTCAGTGATAACCATGGAAAAATTAGGCATATTCAAGTAATTATAAGTTAAATTCTATAACCTTGCAAATGGGTCAAGTATCCCTTTTGCTAGGGGTACTTGACCCATCCCTTGGGATACTTGGCCCCCACTTTAAAAATAAAAGTAATTGACTCATGAGTAAGAAAACACACTGATTACAATCCAAACTTCAATTTATTGAAAACAATATAAGTGGGAAGTACAATCATAATAAATCAATTATGATTTTAGCAAATTAGTGTTTTAAATTAGATCAAAATATGAATAATTGGCCAAACTCACTCAACAGCATAATTAAATTTATGTTTGAACACAAAACTGGCTATCCTATCGTTTTGAAATGAAAAATCAGGAGACGAGCTTCGATTTGATATTGGTCAACTTAAGCAATATCATCCTTCTCAGGCCACTTAAATTGATTTTCATCCAATCTTCTGGCAAACTGATTAGTAAGTCCTTCAGTTAAATTTTCTAATACTCGCCCAACAAATCTTCTAACACTCTCCTTACCGCAAAACGTGACAACCCATTCATCAATTTCAGGTAGGCCTACTTCACAAATATAATTGTCAATACACCTCTTTAGATTCTGAACTTTAAGTCATAGGCCCATCAGACTCGGACATTTCACTGTCTACGACAGGTGACCTGGTGGTCTAGGGGGTTAAGTTGTCAGACTTCTTTTCTGAGGGTCCGGGGTTCAATCCTCGGTCCCGGCACAGATTTATCTGATTGCCAAACCCTTCCCTCACCTCTGACAAGACGTGTATTAATCACAACTTGTGAATGTGAGGAATGCCAGACCTCCACCGCGGTTCAGATTCCACGTTAAACTGTAGGTCCTCCATTTCATCTTACAATCACCCTACCATTACACATTAGCGTAAATGCGTATAACCCGAACGGGTAGTAAGACGTGCTTATAATAATAATAATAATGTCTACGATGGTTTATTTTATTTTATTTTTCTTCACATCAGTCGTCTTCATCAAAAATAAACTTTTGTTTATCTTAAGTTTTTTTTTCTTTTTTTTTCCTTTCCATTATTTTAAGATACTCAGCTTCAATTTCTGCTTTGTTTGGTGTGTCAATCACAACCATTGTTTTCCCCTTCCGTACTTGATTCGTACTTTTCCTTTTGTTTGCTTTTGGATACGGTAGAATAATAACTGGACTTATAACAAATTCTTGTGTAGGCTTACTAATCGAAGGTACCTGTCCATTGGAGACAAGAGAGTTGAGTTCTTCCCCAATTCTGTAGTGTTTAGAGTGGGTTGAAGTAGAATGTTCTTCAGGTAGGCCTAAATAAGTTTGGATTGATGTTAAAGCATCATCTTGAGATGGGGGGCATGTTGGCTTGTCACTTTCAATAGGCCTATCAATAATGTCACTTTCCTGTGGCCTGTCAGTAACGTATGAGCAAAGAAAGTCAGCTTTGGTGAAGACGTCATCGTAAGGCCAAATTCTGTTTTTTTTAAACCACTTGTTATGTTTGCTGATGTAAATGATTGTGGAAATGCTTTTCCCACAAGTTCAGCAACATTGTAAATTGTGAGCGGAACCCTAGGCTTCTCAATTGTTAGACAATGGGTTCATTTCTGGTTATAAAGTCCTTTAAAAGGTGAGTAAACAGACACGTCCAGTGGTTGTAACCGATGGGAACAGTGAGGAGGGAAAGTTAACATCACAATACCATTGGATCTTGCATATTCAATTGCAGCAAAGCTTATGTGACTTTCATGGTTATCCATTAGTAACAAGACTTTTCTCTCTGGGGTACATCGTGTGTATTTAACAAAATGTTTCAGATAGGCAAGAAATATTTCTTCGGTCATCCAACCAGAAATGTGGGCAGCTGCATCTGATCTTGCTGGAGCTCCAAATAGAAATGCAGGATTCGTTTTCATTCTTGGGAAAACAAAAAAATGTTGGAATAAAATTACCCAAAGCATTTACTGCGTTCCACACGGTTACTAATTGTCCCCTTTCCGCTGATATGGCATGGCCGATTTGTTTTAACTTTTTTGGGGCAATCACTTTTGGGCATTTTTGTACAGTTGTCACCCCTGTCTCATCAGCATTCCAGATAATTTCTGGGCCAAACTTTTCCCTCCTTAGTACATCACTCAAATTGTTAAAAAACGCAGACACATTGTGATTATTAAAGCTCGTAGCTCTAGATAGGCTTGTAGCCTCTGGTTTTTTCAAGGACAATTCAGTATGTCTATGTAAGAACCCTTTTCTCCAAAAGTAGCCTGCTTTTTTTCTCTTCATCCCATACGTTTGGATAGTTTCTTTTTATTTTTGACTGCTAAATCATAAGCTAGTTTATCAGAGTAGTAGTGAGGCCATGGCTCGTGCGGGCCATAATATCAAAATTTTTGACAATCCAGCCTCTTCTTCATCTGTGAATACTTGCATTTTATTATATGCACTATGGAAATTTGTTCTTTCATCCTGTACACTTTTTCTATTGTATCTCCTTAATGTACTACGGGATAAATTATATTCCTTATCAATAGTGTGCAATGGTTCACCATTCACAGCTCGATTGACAGCATTTTTTAAAATTTCTGGAGGAATAGGTTCTCTGGTCTTAGCCCCTTCTTTTCTTTTGTACTTCTGAGGCATCTTGTAAAATAATGAAATGAATAAATAACCCCCACCTAGGACACTTGTAAGTTTACAAAATCAAAATTACCTTAACCATATTAACTTAGGCCAAGTATCCCAAATTGGGTCAAGTATCCCTGATCTTCCTGGGTCAAGTGTCTCAAAGTGCACCTTTTACATCTAACCTACAAATATGGGCTTACAAACATAACACTTATTAAACCTACACATATGTTATTATTATTTATATTATTATTTATTTTTATTATTTATATTAATATTATATATTATTACTTATAATTTTTATTTTATTAATATTTTTATTTTTATCATCATCACTGCGTCTTACTACCAGTTTGGGTTATACGCTAATGTGTAGTGGTAGGGTGATTGTGAGATGAAATGGAGTTAAATGTGGGATCCAAACCACGGTGTAGGCCTGGCATTCCACACATTCACAAGTTGTCACATAAGAATTTATAGATAAAAGTACGCTTAAGCCAAGGTAACATATAAATTATTTTACCTTTAAGTAGAAAATTCTCAAAAATCACACTTCACATCAGCAAAAAGTTACAAAGTTACTGAAAGAGGGCCAAAACAATCTTGTTGTCACTGCTTGAAAACTATAACAGACAATGGATTGGTTGTTCCCTCCAAAACATCACCTGGTTGAAGGTCTTGCAGTGGTGCCATTGCCAACCCACAAAAATTTCCCACTTCTGGGAAAAGTCTCTTGGGTCAAGTATCCCAAGTTACCCCTATTTTACAAAGATGTCATACAAAATTCACATCCACATGTACATTAAAAAGCACATCAATATTTTTCAGAGTAACAAAACACTTAATCCCAACACATATTTAATAGGCCTACTGTGTAGTATAATTTACAATTGAATGAAAACTAAAGAAGCCTCTGGAGGACCAGTGT
Organism: Timema genevievae; assembly: GCA_902155825.1. Classification (NCBI taxonomy): domain Eukaryota; kingdom Metazoa; phylum Arthropoda; class Insecta; order Phasmatodea; family Timematidae; genus Timema; species Timema genevievae. The sequence continues at coordinate 5,967 of CABFWO010000792.1, read as the reverse complement.
TACGAACACGGATAAATGGACTGTATGGTGGAAAGGAAATTGATAGAGGCAACTCACCTTCACTTTATGTGGTATAACTGGCAGTGTCCTGGCGCAGTCTTCTTCAACAACACACACGAATAAAAAGCTAGACCACTTCCGGGTGAAGGTTCACGGAACCTTATCACTTTGTCTTGATCGAGTCTCCGTGCACGGCACAATTAAATCAACAAAAACTAAAACTCCACGCCAGCGACACTTGGCGGGAAAACAATAAACATATAGTGGTCCAGGTATGGTCTTGTTGCCTCCAAGAGTGGGGAAGGTTAATGTAAGATATGAAAAAACCAAACAAACAGAACTAAACCTCAACAATAACAATCAAAATCACAAAACAAAACAACAAAACAGTTCAATTTCGAGGCATAGAGAACTTAGATAAAAGGAGCACTATTCAAAGATATAACATAGAGAAATGAAAATGTAGTATAGGATTAATAATACTCGTCAAACAATAGAAAAAATATACAAACATACCGCCCACCAAAAACTAAAATGAGTTTTTTAAGAACAATAAACCAGCAACAAAGATATGTACAGAATAATATTTATAGGAGAATGTATCCTTCCTATTGATTAGGAAGTGGACATAATTTTACAACAGGTCGTTTGAGGGTCCCGTGCTCAGTGCGGACACTTACGACTCTCGTTATCCCATCCCTTCCAGGGTACACTTCTTCTACTCTTCCGAGCAGCCACCTGAGTGGGGGAAGATTGTCTTCCTTTATTAAGACTAACTGTCCTTCTTGTAAATTGACCTTGTTTGTAGTCCATTTTTGTCGCTGTTGGAGAGTATGGATATATTCCCTTGACCATCTTTGCCAAAAGTGCTGATAGGCTTGTTGTATCAACTGCCAGCGTTTCAACCTGTTGGTAGGTAGCTCATTTACGATCTCCTCAGGTGGTCTGGTGAGAGAATGACCCACTATGAAATGTCCTGGTGTCAATGGATTAATAATACTCGTCAAACAATAGAAAAAATATACAAACACCTACAAACAAAAGATCAAGTTTTTTATTACATGTTCAAATATAGGCCTAGCTATACATTAATCTATACATTTCACATGATTCAATTACAATGTCAAAATCAAGATTTCCATCAAACCCATCTAAATTATGTTTTCTTCTGTTAAATTTTTGCTTCCTAACGATCATAAAATTTGTTTGCATATGCTGGTATGAGGTGCATTATAGAATTTAAGTCCGCCTTCTTAGCTGAAGAAATTGGCTTACCCTTTGGCCATTGGCCATTTCATGGAAAAAAAAATCTCTGCCTCTGGCCGCGTGCGTCTACCAGCATACTTTTGTTCCAAATTAATTTATTGCGCCCCTCTAGTGAATGGCTGTTGTAGAAAAATACTGAATGATTTTGATCTGCCTAGTTTTCATCCAGTTTATTTTGTTGTCTAATACATCTCTTTTCCTGTTAACAATACCTTTTTTCTATAGCTGACGTACCAACAAAGTCTTCATACAGGTAACAACAAATCGCTTTTTCTTTCAACATTTTTCCAATCTTCAGCTATTTACAGTCACTTATTTTGCTTTATACCGTGCTCTATATCCGAAAACTCTTGAGTCATTAGGTAAAAAACTATGACCTGGTATTAGAAATTCCTGTGTGATCTTGTCAATGATGGGTGACATTGCATTATAGCCTTTGCCATAAGAGTAATTTTAATGTTACGATTCTGTCCGCCACAACAATCTGACCATAATATCACTTAGCTTTGATCTCATCATTAAAATACAAATTGCAGTGCAATCTCAAGCATGAACCAATTTCTTTAGCACCTTCAAGCCAAACGTAGCAGTATCCTCTACCCTTTGAGCCACAGTGTATTCCACAATGTAAAGCCAGAGTTGCCTCGAATAGAAAACAATGTTTGTTGGAATACAAGGAAGCGGCAGGATAAATCCATGTGAAATCAACCAATTAAAAAATAATTCTGAAACTTGGTGTTTCAAATCTGGTTGATTTTCTGGAACATTGGTTCTATCTACTGAAAGGATGAAAAACTTGAAATTTCAATTTTTTTTCGATATTCCGTTTTTGAGTTATTGGCTTTCCAATTTTTGGAATTCGCATGATTTTGGTCGCATTTTAAACTCTTCAAATGGTTCTATCTCAAAAACTATAAGACTTAGAGAGTTGGAATTTGTACCATTCACTTCAGGATTTTAAAAGCTTTTACAATTTGACCATATTTAACAATTTTTTTTTAAATTTAAAAGTTTTTTGTTAAATCTCAAAATATTAATTTTTATTTTTTTTCTAAAAAATACATTCTATTCATACACCTTTTGGGAACATATGTACCAAATTTGAAGAGGGGATGACAATGGGATCATGTTGTAATAAATAGTTGTATATAGCGGTACATGGCAAATTCACCCAGAATGAGGTGTATTGTTTTAGTATGTTATATCAAAAGTACAAAAAACATACTACCATATAAGTTTGTAGTTAGTAAGCTCAATGTACAGTTTTTGTTTTAAGTTTATTTTGAAAACAATTTTTACAAAAATCAAAATACTTAAAGTTCAATTGCAAAGTAAGCTATTAGATCTATGCTAAAATATTATAAAATGTTCTACATACATCTTGGCTGGAGGCTATTGATAGAGAAGCTCTTGCTTGTTTAACAGAATATCAGATGCCTTTGTCATTTCTTCTACAGTCAGTTTGTAAGTTCTCACAGTGGCAGTTGATGGATTCACCTTGCAAATGATGACGTTCTTGGGAACAGATAATATATCCGCTCTTCTTGAATAAGTGAATGAAGGAGATGGTTCGTGAGGATGGAGAAATGATACGTTCACTTCTTGCTCTGTATCATTTTTTGAGATAACACATGCCAACCACCAATTGTGACCATATGCACAAGTTACAAAATCTGCTCTTTGGTCAAAAGGCACATCTTCAGTGTCGGCTCCTACCTGAATCTTATGGACATCATAGCTTTCACTTTCAGAAATAATTTTGGTCTTAACCTTATATTAGCTTTGGGGTATAAACGCATGGTACTTTTGTGTACCAGTGACTGCAATGGCATCGTTGAATCTTTCTTCCAAGACTTTTTCTTTTTCTAAATACTCTTGATTTGGTACATAAAAAAAATTCACTGAGGAGATAATCTCTTTCCCCCATTCAAACAAATGGTGAGGCGTCAAGATTTGACTGTCCACTGGTTTCTGTAGGCTGGCTTTAGCTGCAAGCCTTTTCACTGTACCACCAACACCGTCACACACTCCCTTGCCATGTGATGTTGCATAGAAGTGGTATTCTGCTTGTACTCCATTGAAATCCTCCTCATGACAGCATACATTTGAAAAGTTCTTACGGTTCTTGTATTGAGCAGCGGAACCATCATTGAAGTAATATACTTGTGACAAATTTGGTTGAATTTCATCCTTTATATACAAAATGAGCTCTTTTTTTTTAAAGCGTGTACCAGAACTGTGCTGTGCATTAGACAGTTGGATTTAACACAACCCTTTTGTACCTTAAGACTTCCTGATCATTGGTTTCATCTTTGGTCTTGAAATATATAACACATGGATGCACCATAGCCATGGAGTTATTCCAGTGAAACCCTTGAACTTCATCTTGAAACACAAATGAATAGTTCTCAGAAAAATCACACTGAACTGCAACTTCATTTTTTAACAATAAAGATTTCTTCTCCAAAAAACATGACTGCTCTTTGGCAACAAAGTCATGCCTTTTTAGTTTTACTAATTGATTGCAAAAGTCCTCATTTGTTTTCTCATGGTCTCACAAGTACAGCAATCAACGGTAATCCATTGTTTATAAGTAACATTTTCTACCATTTCTTCTTCAAAGGCTGTGAGTAAAGAATTTTTAAAGGTACTTATGTTCGAACAGAAATCACATTCATTCATAAAATATAATTTGGTAAGTGGGTTGCACATTATTTTAGAAATACAATGTTTGTATGTCTTAAGCAGCTGGTCTGAACCTGGCAAAGTGATTTTGTGTAAGCTATCTCCAGCATCATCAATTTTGTATTTTGATGAGTAGTGCAAATGTAAACAGAATGGGTGCCACTCGCTCCAGCTATAATGCGATTTTATAACCTCAATTTGACAAATTTTGAAAATCTAATTTGTACTCCAGGATAAGTAGATTTGAAAAGACTGAAAATTTCTTGCAAATTTCCTAAAATTAATCTCTTTTGAACATGTTAGAGCCTGCTATCACTATTTTTTCCCATTGAAACATAATCTTTTTTCCCAGGCATATGTCTGCTTGCATCATCACTACAATAAAACTCTTTAGCTAGGATAGGGGTTTCTTCTGTCAACCTCTTTGCCTTTCTTGTTATGTAATTACCAATACCGAATTCCTGTTCAAATCTTGCACAAGAACAACTTTTGGGTATGTTAAAATTTTAAAAAAAATTCACTTTTATCAGCTATTTTGAATTTGTCTTTAAATTGAACAATGATTTATTTTTGGGTGTCATCACTCTTTTTGGCTTGGAATGTTTTCCCCGTGGAAAAATGTTTCACTTAGTCTGCGTTTTATTCTCTCAACCTTTTCTTGGCGATACTTTTTTGAACTGTTGCATTTTTTATTTTTTTTACCACTGGCGACTCACCTATTGAAGTTAGAGAAGCATTCAGAAGTTGGAAGCCTTCATCAACATTTATAGATTCAGGATCTTCAGACCTACTAGTACCAGGTTTTACAATTCCAGTTTCATTATTTACCGATTGTTCTATCTGGTCATTAGTCAACAGCTCTGGCTGACTTTCTTTTGATAATTGGACTCTATAACCCGAACAAATTTTCATGTCTTTTTTTTCATATTGTAATTTAAGTCTATCGTCCAACTGGTCACATTTCTAAGATCTTCCCCCCTGCGGGACGGGGTTTAAAATAGTCCCGCAGTAACCCCTGCTTGTCGTAAGAGGCGACTAAAAGGGGAGGCTTCTGTGCAGGACGTCCTCGTGCAGGAATAACCTACCCTAAATCTTTCCTTTCACCTCCTTTTTTCTTCCTTCCCTTTCACTCCTTTTTTTTCATTCTTCTCCCTTCGCTTTCTCTCTTCTTACCTCTTTCTTCCCTTCCCGTTCAGTCCTGCATAGAGACTTTTGGCTCCCCCGTTGACGACCTTGGCATCTAACACGGCTTTTCTTGGACGATTATTGAATACCACTGCCTTTGAGCTCCTGAATGAAAGTGCGCCGGTTGTAATATCTTAGTAGAAGGGCCTTAGGGATGACAATAACCGGGTACCCTACTTTGAGAAAAGACCGGTTGCGTTCATGAGGGCCCGGACGTAAAATTAGCACTTTCCTGCATACACTTGCTGCGGTGACTTCTCTTCCAGCGATGCTCCATATGAAGGTTGTCATGTCTAGCGTCGTATGGAGCCGCTCGTCTGGAGAGTTAAGAGGGCCTTAAGTGGTAGAACCAACTGGGATCACCCTGGGTCTACGATCCGAGTACTTTTGCAGGTTGTCCTCTCACTCATGATTGAGTCCCTTGTCACAGCTGACACCTTACTGTCCGCTGGCATCGTACTGCCAAATTCTGCTGGCATCTCACTGCCCGGACCCCCACAGGGCCGTATTAATGACAAGAGGAGGAAACGGGTAAGGCCGTCCAGCCCTGTTTTGAAAAAAATCCAGGAAGTGGTTAGGCCCCAGCCCCGCTTCCTGGTGATGTCTCCCATTTATCCTCGAAAGAGTGATAAATGGAGCAGCAAAATTTGAATTTTTAATAAGGAAACTGCGTGATGGCACCATTATGATTCATACTATTACTGACACACAGTCCTCAAACATAATGGCGATTTCTGAAATACCGTTGAGTAATACGGCTCATATACAGGTGAAGGTGGAGCCCCACAGGTTCCTCAATGTTTGCAAGGGAGTGGTCACTTGTTATGACCT
>CABFWO010000791.1:229056-245890 GCA_902155825.1 Timema genevievae | reverse complement strand
TATTATTGTGATAAAACCAGTACAAGTAAATTTACTACTGAAATCACGGAGTATTTATTTATTGTCAGTGTGGCAAACTACGCTTCTAAAAAATCCCTCGTGGGCCCACATCAAGCAGGTTCTGTCGTCCGTCGGTGGTTGCGGGTTACGCAGAACTGAACTAGGAGAATCAGGCCCACAGAACTCTAAAGGAGGTATATATTTCAGGTGTGAAACAAACTCATACAAAATTGTCGTCACGTCTTGTCACGCGTTAGAGAATATGTCGACGAACTTCTGCAAGCCTTGGAGACAGGATCGGGTTGAGAAAAACAAAACGTCCTTCACGCATCACGCGAGCGCCTCCCTCACCTTTTTTTATTCACAGACGAAAACTTTTTTTGTTTGCCTTCCAGGACCTAACTCTACATATGAAATGTTCTGTGTGCGACTTTTAAAAACTTACACGATGACTTATTCAAGGATACAGCTCCTTGATCCGTATCTTACTACCCGTCCTCCCGTCTTCCCCCCGTTTGGTTTAAACGCATATGTACTAATTTATCTAATGGATTTGGGACAGGAAAGGTTAAATTTAGAAGAAGTGTGCCCGAATTTGCGTGGCGGGAGAGTGGAAAATCATTTATGGAAAACCACCCTCATTAAACTCGACCGGAATCGAACCGTGATATCCCTGTCATTGTCCAGGACCATGTGGCTACCAAAGGGATATAGTGATACAGAATTAGGAAAGTAAATTTTTTTTTCAAGAAGTGTACTTGCATTTGTATGGGGGAAGATTAAGAACAATTTTCTAGACATCTTATGACTTTATCACAGAATTCTCCCCTCTTACGTTTTTTAAAATAATAAAATTAAAAACTTCTAAAGCAACAAACACAAAAAGCGAGACATATGGAATAATTGTATTGTTTGCTCCACTTACGTTCATTTAACCCCGTGATATTATAAAGACTGTTGTTTTATCAAAATGACCAAAGCGCTAATTTCAACTTTCCCCTTTTGAATAGATTATCCATAACTCCCTCAAAGCTTTACGCTGCTAATAACTAATCTTCTTGATGCTCTGGCCATCACCTTTGAATACAAGCCTATCATATGTTGGTTTTTAGCTTTGACTGGGGTTTAATTATTCATGCGGGCCCTACAGGAAGCTTTCGGAACCAGATATTTCCGTAAAATAAACGAAGGTAATCCTATTAATTGGGAAGCTTTGTCAGAAAAAATGATGTTGTATTTATTTTAAACACCACATCTTACTACCTGTTCAGATTATACGCATATATGATCATTTATTCTGATAGGGTAGGGATGAGGAAGGAAGCATTTTCATGGATGGAGAGTGGGAAACCATTTAAGAAAAAAGCACCTACAGTAGACCCGACATGACCGGGGTTTGAACACCTACCTCCCCTTCATAAGCAGGTCAGTCTAACACGAGAATTACTGATGATTTAGACCCTTCTTTTATTATATACACGCTCTTCTTCTCGGGCAGGGTGTCATGGAGGAAGGTTAAATAATAACCATAACCAATCTCTCCCATATGGTTAATTACATCACTTTGTCATTATCAATAATAATTGTCATTTGTCCGTCATTATAAGGATGGGTTTATAGTCATGCATAGCGTACAACTAGAACCGAATAGTTTATATCACATAATGCGCAGTAAATTGAAACAAATTATTTTCAACGATAATATTCATAAATTGATACATATTGAATAGTGAGTAGTGCATAATGCATAAAGATTTTTAACTTTAAATTTGTATGCGCTATGCATGGAGCTTAGCTTAGACAACCCTTGGACTTCAGACATTTCAGATAGTTAGAATGGGATACATATTTTAGCCAAACAAAAACAATAAATTACTTACTCCGTGGCACTAGGAACGCGTAAGTTCATTGCCGCATTTACAAAAGTACGCCACCTATCCCTATCTCGAGCTAGTTCTATCCAATCCACCTCATTACATCATTTTTCTTTCAAATAATTTTAAGAAGTAAATAATTTTAATATGAAGGCCTGGTATAGTTCTGGATTTAATTTAATCTTAACTTGTGAATGTGAGGAATGCCAGGCCTCCACCGTGGTTCGGATTCCACGTTAATCTGTAGGTCCTCCATTTCATCTCACAATCACCCTATCATTGCACATTAGCGTAAGTGCGTATAACCCGAACGGGTAGTAAGACGCGGTGCTAATAATAATAATAATAATAATAATTTAATCTTAGGGATAAATAAGCGTTTATTTGAATCATTACTCATAATTCAGCATGCACCTAAAAAAATTGTTCTTTTTTATAATAGTTGTAATAAAAATAGTGCAATGATGGTGTGGTCGTTTTAACTTCTTTTGGAAAAATTATAATATCTACAGTTATTATATATTAAATTATAATATAAAGAACGTACTTAGATGTTACATTTACTTAAATTGATTGGTATAATTTCTTTTGGTCAATTAAATCAAGATAAAAATAAGAAAAGTAACGTGCAAGATGATTTATTTTAAAGAAAGACCTAATTTATCATGAATTATGAAGTCAATTAAATTAATTTATTATAATTCATGATAAATTAACCCTTATTTATTTAAATAAATCATCGTTCACCTAATATTTCTTATTTTTATCTTGATTTAACTGACCAAAAGAAGTTATACCAATCAATTTAAGTAAATGTAGCATCTAAGTACGTTCCTTATATTATAATTTCATATTTCTCCTTACTACAACTATAATGAATATTACTAAAATTACTAAATAGCTTTGAGAGTTTTAAAAGATACTCTGTTAACTTATCTTATATGATCATTTGTTTTTGTATTTCATTCCAAAATTTTTTTTCTAGTACATACTTAATATTTCGAAGTTTTTCTATTATTTTGCAATATTTAGTTGTGACTATAAACTTGTTTTTGTATCACTTGTTTCTCATATTAAAAATTGTTTTGTTTATAAAATCCTTTGTTAGAACTGCTTTGTTTCCATTTTCTTTGTATTACTCTATTAATTAATGTTAAAAGTTTTAAGAAAACCTTTAGGTAAATACTTTTATAAATATTGTCTTCAAAGTACTTAAAAAATTAAGTAGATTACAGCTACTGAATGAATTAACTATTTATTTGTTTGTTTGGGGGAAATTGTCAAGTTTAAATGCTTGCCAAAATTCGCGGTGAGTTACAGCTTATTTTAAGGTGAGGGATGAAGGGAATGCAAGTTAAGGGCTGTGTTTTTGAAGTTTTTATAGCAAACAGCTTGTGAACCTAATAAAATAAAATATATTTCCAGCAGAAATATAGAGTTTAATTTTCTACACATGGTGATATCAACAGTTATTGACTATCTGAAATGAGCATAGCAGCGTGACAAACTTTTTTTAATTCAGAAGAAAAGTTGTCAATAAATTACAGGACACCCTAGACAGATATTCAAGAAATGTTAAGGGCGGCATGTAAAGAAAATTAAATTCTATGTTTATATTGAAGATACATTTTATTTATGTGGGGTAAAAAAAGTGTTTTGCTTTAAAAACTGAAAAAAAAATACTGTTCTTAGCTTGGGTTTACTGCACTCCAACCATAATTGTCTTGATAAAGAGTTCTATAAATTTTTTTTTTGTAATTTCCCTAACAAAGTGGTTTTCTTCTAAAGTGACACTAATGTCTCAAAAGAGTAGCATTTTAAGTCAGTTAGAGGTGAAGGTGATGCTAGCTCGGTTTAACGTTTATGTGACCTAGGGGTAACGTTAATACCTAGAGGTAATATTGTAATTTTTTTAAGAAGTTCGAAGATTTATTTGTATGTTGTTTTGGATAATAAATACATAAATGTACATTTTCACATTTTTTGTGTGTGTTGTAAATATTGTACACAGTGGCGTGTGGTCAATTCGGGACAATTGTATGTAGGCTTACATCCCACTTAATTAGCTTGTTCTTAGTTGGTAAAGAAAAAAATAGGCTAGATAAATCAACCAAGAAACAATATACTTCAAATAAATGTGTTTCTTTCGTTACGACTCAACCGGAATTAAAAAAAACTAGGGAAAAATAGATAAATTAAATAAAAAGTTTTTTTTTATGTTCCAAGTTCACGATCTCAAGCCGGAAATAGGAAAATCCCAAAGTTATTTTCATCACACCGCTCCTTCTCTTGGATATTTATTTTTGGTTCACATGCTACTCACTCTTTTTAGGTGTCTTTGTTCTGGTTGACTATTCTAAGAGAAGCGGGCGTCTCTGCGCATGCGTCCAGGGTCGAAAGGAGTAACATCTGGTCCAGTCGTAAGTTATAGTCTCTACCGCACAAGTTCAACTTGGATCATAAATAACTCCAGTAAAACATATTAGTGAAACAGAAGAATCATCTCGGAGAAGTTTTGAACTTGTTGAACAGGTCATTCCTACATATCAAAATGATAAAAAGAACTAGTAATCAAAATAAAAAGTGTCAAAATCGTACATACCTTTTAAAATAATTCCTTATAGTATGTAACAAAAAAAAATTTTTTTAATCTGTGTTCAGTAAATCACTGTTAAATAAGATTTTCTGAGATACACGAAGCACCCTTCAATTATAAAAGTTGAATAAAAAATAAAAATAAATTATGATAACCCAATACTTTTCTTAGCAACACGTTTATGTTATACGCATATATACTAATTACGATTACATTTTTGGGATATGTAAGGTTTAATTTAGAGTAAGTGTACCCTCATTTGTGTGCAGGTAGAATGGGAAACCATTTAGGAAACATTACCCTCAGTACACCCGACTGAGATTCGAACCTTGATCTCTCCATCATAGGCAGTCTAGTCTATTGTGATTCTGATGCCTTAGAACATTTGATTAACTAAGCGGGCAACCATTAAACTACTTTTTGTTTAGCTTTCTCAGCAAATTCAACAAACTATCTTATTTAGCATGTTAAACATTTAATAAATATCTATTTTGAACAAAATTGTTAAACATTTTCGGAAAATTTCAATTTTTAAAAATTAAATCACCAATAAAATATCATCAATTTTTGTTTTAGAACTAAGATAAAGATTTTTCCTTGAAGTATTATCATGAAACATTTAAATTTCAAATTTGAAATAAATCCATCCAAACCGTTTTGGCTGTAGGCCCAGGTAAAGACAGACAGGCCGACAAGATCCATAATATTAGTCTCAAGGTCAATATTTTTGGGATTGAAATATTTACTTTAGGAGAAAGTAAAAAAAATAAAAGGACATTCTATAACTAGGTTACATGATATTTTATTTTAATACAGATATTCTTATTAAATTTCATATAAATAATACATCGGAGTAAAATTAAAGCAATTTTAGCTTTTATAATATTTATGAACTAATTTAATAATCAAAAATATTTTATTTTTATTGGAAACCTGGAAAAGTAATCAAATTTTGAAACAAAATTCTGTGTCTATTGTGATTCAATGAGAACCTTCATCTTACTAAACAAAGTAGGTTTAGCAAAGCTACGGTACTAATTAATATATATTTGATTGGCATTTAGATGGTGAAACATTTCTTGAAAAATCTGAATATACCTCTAATTAGATAAAAGTAAATTATTCTAAGTATGAAACCTATAAAATTTCATATTTTAAAATATTAAAAAATGTATTTAAAGTTTTCTGATGAATATAGCTATTTATATATATTAACCATCGATTAAAATATTAATTGATTCTACTTAAAATTGTATTGAGCTCGATTGTATCTTATATTGATTGAATTTTTATTTTTCAAGCCATGCGTCTATTAAATCTAAATGTTTCTTTTTCCCCCAATCAATCTTTCTTGTGTATAGTTTTATTTATGTTAAAACATCTCTAAGACTTTTTTCTTTTTTAGATTATAAATTTATGCATTACATTAATCTTGAATCATGAAAAATAATAATTCATGAATAATTATTAAAATATTAAGTATATATTTCACTAAGTTTTCCAGTGAGATAGGTTACAAGTAATGATGAAGATTAATGTATCAAATGTTAGCTTGAAAGCAATGTCTTTAAAAGCTTTCTCCTACTTTTAAAAACATTGTTACTTTATGAATCCTCAGTAAAAAAAAAGTTACATCAATCAATTTTAAGATAGAGTGAAAATAATAATATTTTTTTTACTTTCTCATATAGAAAGTATTGTAGTCATGAAAATTTTCAACATTAATATTTTTTATGGATATTAACGTTTTATGTGAACCCAAAATATAATAAATGTAACAGCGCACTGCACAGATTTTCCCTCTTTTATATTAAACTAGAGACGTTTACTATAAACTCGTAGAATTTGTGTAAGGAAATAATCTATATTATTGCAGAACCACTGCACTAAAGAGCATAAATGAAAGATCATAACAATAAATTTCATATTTTAAAGACCTGAATAAAAAAATACATATATTTGCTTATAGCTAAAAAACTATTACTTTAGTAAAAATGTATTTTAAATAAAAGCTTGACTGTCAATGACGGTGAGATCGGAGCTAGATCCCGGTCGGGTGCACTAAAGGGTAATTTCTCCTAAATGGTTTTCAAATGCGGGTGCACTTATTCTAAATTAAACCATCCTCATACCTAACACATTAGAGTAATTAGTGCATATGCGTATAATCTGAATGGTTACTAAGATATTATTATTAGCACCGCTTCTTACTAACCGTTCGGGTTGTACGCACTTACGCTAATGTTTAATGGTAGGGTGATTGTGAGATGAAATGGAGGACCTACAGTTTAACGTGGGATCCGAACCACGGATGGAGGCCTGGCATTCCACACATTTGCAAGTTGTGATTAATACACAGTCTTGTCAGAGGTGAAGGAAGGGTTTGGCAATCAGATAAATATATGCCGGGGCCGATGATTGAACCCCGGACCCCAGCACAAAAGTCTGACACCTTAAACCCTAGACCACCAAGTCACCGGGTATTAAGACATGGTGCTAAAAAAAATATATAGGCTATAGAAATAACTTTGTGAAACTTCTATGATAAGCTACCCGAACTGTTACATTTATATCCCACGACTCATTTCCTCCCCATTGAATCCTTATTTGCTGGAATCCAAAACAATCTTCAGCTGTCAAAAGTTCCACGTAGTAATATCCTCTCTCTTACCATTATAAGCCGTATCGGTATCCAAGACTCGAAGAACTTAACTGTAAAGTCTCATACAGCAAAAACGCGATGAAAAGTTGAGCCCTCATTTTCACTTATTTCTGCTACTTTATCCTTTCATCGTTTATTCAGAACTTTGGCCAAACATTTTGGACGCTTGATTGCGGAAGGGTCTAAGAGATGTAAAAAAGAAAACAGATTATCTAAATATTAGTTACCGTTTATTGTAAAATAATGACAAATTATAATATTTAATAACAAATCTTGCAATAGTACATATCTAAAAAATTTTAAAACACTCCGAAAAGAAAAAGTTATATTCTATAGCTTGACTTTGGTTCGAAGAAACATTTAGAAAATACAAAATTTTTATGGTCAAATTTGAAAACATGTTTCTATATCATTATTGTTATTTTATAGGTACTTATAATATCCTTTAAAAGCGACAGCTGCAGATAGCATGACTTTATGTATGAATATACTAAAATTGTTTTAGTTACTTTAGTAATTAATAGCTACCTTTCTTCCTACCAAAATCAGGATATAACTATTTCCCCTACAGTTGCTTGATGATGGTTATGATATTTTATTTTCTATGGGAGTATTTAACGTGCAGTTTTTTAAACAAAAAGATCATATTGATACACGGATTACAAACTAACTTAACCAAGTAAAATATACTACGCTCCTGTTGCTTACATAAGGTAGGGGGTCTTGAACATTTTTTTTAAATGTCGAAAGTGGTGAAGGCTGTATCTACATACGTACATACCTACATACATACATATATACACATATATACACGCATACATACATATATACACGCATACATACATATATACACGCATACATACATACATACACACATACACATACATATATACACGCATACATACATATATACACGCATACATACATATATACACACATATATACATATATACACGCATATATACATATATACACGCATACATACATATATACACATATATACATATATACACATACATACATATATACACATATACACATATATACACGCATACATACATATATACACGCATACATACATATATACACATACATACATATATACACATATATATACATATATACACATATACATACATATATACACATATATACATATATACACGCATACATACATATATACACGCATACATACATATATACACGCATACATACATATATACACGCATACATACATATATACACATACATACATATATACACATATATACATATATACACGCATACATACATACACGCATACATACATACACGCATACATACATATATACACATATATACATATATACACGCATATACATATATACACGCATACATACATATATACACATATATACATATATACACGCATACATACATATATATATACACGCATACATACATATATATATACACGCATACATACATATATATATACACGCATTTATATACACATATATACATATATACACATATATACATATATACACATATATACATATATACACATATATACATATATACACATATACACATATACACATATATACATATATACACATATATACACATATACACATATATACGTAATATATACATATATACGTACATATATACGTACATATATACGTACATATATACGTACATATATACATACATACGTACATATATACGTACATATATACATACATACGTACATATATACGTACATATATACATATGTACGTACATATATACATATGTACGTACATATATACATATGTACGTACATATATACATATGTACGTACATATATACATATGTACGTACATATATAAATATGTACGTACATATATACGTATATACGTACATACATATGTATATACATAATGTTTTTGTTACTTTTTTCTTTTACGTAGTGTGAAGACTTTCAGACGCGTGCCAGCATTAATAATATTAGCTCAATGCCTTGTGTAATATTTTTTAGCTAAAAACATTTATGAAAATAATGATAACTTGCGAAAATGTTGGGCAACATGTACAACATAAATACAGCTTCGCTCAGTCAGTCACGTGTTACCTATTGAACTAAGGGTCCCGGCTTAGATTCCAGGCATCGTCGAAAATTAATCATTGATGAATCATTAATAAATTAACGGCCGGAGACGTGATGTTGTGCCTGTCCTAGTAAATTATAAGACAAATGAAGCTACGACAGGCCTAGCAAGCCGGTAGTGGAAAATATATGACTTGAATAAAAAACTGACCCAGGCCACAGGCTGGAAACAATAATGGTTGTACAAACATATAGGCCCTATAATTATATATATATATATATATACACACATAAAGAAATACATACAAACAATTTTATACCGATTATCTTAAATCTTACACGTTGTTAAAGTAAAACATTAAGTTCTAGGTGGTAACCGCTATTTCAAGAAATTTTTGTGGCCACAAAATTTTTTTTCCTAACACTTGGACGTAGTTTTAAATGGTATTTTAAGTTTGAAGCTAAAATACTATATTAAGCAGTTTTGTGCTAGTCTAGTTTGATTAGACAGTGGAGTTCAGGGTTTGAATTCCAGCTGGATGTATTGAGGGTGATTTTTTCCTAAATGATTTCCTACTCTCTCTCCACGCAAATTCGGGTACATTCAATCTGAAACTATACTTTATTAATTTATACTACCTCAAGGTGTAATTAAATGTGGTTAGCCCGAATAATTGATAAGCCTAAGACAAAATAAAACAAAATTGGTTTGTTCTGCGACTTACTACCCGTTTGGATTAAATGCAAGGTGTGAATAAGACCTTGTGTATTAATTAAAAAACAATTTATTTTATCTCCTGACTATACCTTGATAAACAATGATGCAAATAAGTTGATTCTATTGAACAAGTTTATAGGTTATCTACAGATAGCTCTCTTAAATGTTGCTAGGCCTAATTTTAACGGATTTTAACGAGCTTAGGCCTGTTCTCGAAGCGATCCGTGCCTTAAGGTGAAAGTGTAAGGAAAGCGAAAAAAGACCAGTGTTTTTGCAGATTTTAGATCAAAACTTTTTTTGTCCAAAATAAATCAAATATTACTTAGGTAGAAACATAGTGTTTAGTTTTCTTCATATGGTGACCAGGGGCGTTGCACAAAATATATTGGGGATGGGGGCGGGGTGAACCAGTGTTTCTCCCAAATCTAAGCATTTCTAAATTAGAAAAATTCCCAAGTAGCAAAAAAGAGTACTAGAAGGTCAATGTTGAGAAAGGGGGGGGAGGGGGCTCCCAGAATTTTTTAAATTTGGGGTGATAATCAATCCTTGAACTGATCTTTTAGGCAACTATATTTTTTAATTTATGTATTTAATTATTAATACTGGATTTTTAAAGCTACAAGGCTTTTTCAGTGCATAAGGAAACAACTTGAATTATTATTTGTTTCAGTTTACCTGCATCTCAGCTAAATATTCAATTGAGCTTAAATATATTTATTTATATTTGCAGATATCGTTCAAATCGTGTATTTTGGATTACAAACTTTAACTGACTTTATTACAGCGATTTCCAACATTTTGTAATTTATGACCACAACTTTTCTCTCTGCGGCCATCACGACCCTTTGATAACTTAAAATCATTCAAATCTTAGTCTTTAAAGTTTTTTTTACTGTGTATTACTACCAGCCCGGCCTATCTACAGTTAACTTCACCAGTGAGATAGGTAGAATTTAGAGTAAATGTAGCCTTATTTGCTTGGAGGGATATTAGGATAAACTATCCCTGGCCAGAATTAAAATCCTTACTTCACCTTCACTAACAAAACAAACGAGCTTGACATTAAACCCGCATGTCCACTAATGCTTGTTTTAATTATTATAAATTGCGTACAGTAATGATTATATGCAAATATTATGTAGTAAAAGAGAATAAAAAATCCCGGGGTTGGGAGATGTTTTTATATTATGTTAGCAGCATTACAAGGCTGCCACAATAAATAAGTCAGCAAGAAGCTATCAGAATGGATTAGCCAAAAGGAACCTAATCAGTAATTAGGTCATTTTTAGCACTTGAACAACTTACATTTCTATTAGAATTACGCATCTTTCTATAATCATTAAAATCTTTGAAAAAGTAAATATTAAGCTAAAACACGCTGCGATCCCTAGGTTGGAAACCGCTGCTTTATTATAATACACTTGGAAGCAATATTTAGCTAGTTAGCTCCTTGAGCTGTAGAATTCGCTAGTCACTTTATCAAAAAATTAGCAATTTGGCCATGTTTATTTAAAAAACATTTTCAACTGTAAAATAAATCAACAAAAAATTGAATTTATCGATATTCCTAAAGTAGTTTGATACCAGTCTACCAATGTCCTCCTTCATAACCTCATGGAAGTTGCCCTAAAATGTTAATACTGGTACGTCAATAAATTATTCAAAACATATTGTAATTTAGTGCGTGAGGGTGAAGGGGCTCCTCTTGAAATTTTATTAAATAGCTTATGGCAAATTCGAAATCAGCACTCTAAACAACATGGTCATACGAAATTTCATGCAAGTCGACCACAAAATAACGAATTAAAAAATGTATCCCAAATTTGAAAATTTTTAAAATATGAAAAAAACCTAGTTTTTGTTTAATGTAGTCTACTTAATCAAATGAAAAATTATAAGAGTTGTAACAATGTAACACAGCCCTATTACTCCTCTTCTTTAATTGTTGCTTTAAGCCCATTTAAATGGCTTTCATGAGAGCATATTTTAATAAACAATGAAATAAGATACATCAGTTCAATTCAAACTAGTGTTGGTACTTGCTAGAAAAATTGGTATGTATTTCAGAAGTCAAACATTAACACTAACCTCAATGTCCTCATTTCATCAGTCAGAGCTTTCAATAAGAAAACATTAAAATGTTCCGCAACATTCACTGCATTTATGCCTTCAAAATTTAATAAAGCCCTAATTAAGGCATTGGCTGTACAACAAATGATCATTTTAATCATAAAACTGCGACAATCTAGCAGCCACGAAAGTCACAACCATTTCTTTATTCATGGTCACAACTAAAAACACTAAACCATAAACAAAACATTGGCTGACAATGCTGCCACTTCAAGCACTGCTCGCTGAGTGAAATTTTGCTACTGGGCAGCTCATGTTCCCTTAAGATTCGTTTCCATACCGCATTCGGCACACTGGCCGTTGTCTTTGGCTATTGACAACGGTGCTACTAGACTACTTGATTAACTAAGCTTTCAACAATTTACTACAGAAGGAATCGCTTTTCAATGTTTGATGATTTTTGAAGTTGGGATTTTTTGTAGAGTATAGATTAACAGTTGAGAGATTTTGAATTTGTCAGTACAAGTCTGTGGCTAAGGACTTTCAAAATATACAAAATAAGCCTAGAATTTCCCAACTACAGATCTCAAATCTCACAAAATTCCCAACTTTCAAGCTTTTAACCAACATTGAGGGAGTGCAACACCCCTGAATTGGTGACCTCAGCGTTTCTTGAATATATGTTAAGGATGTCCTGGAATTTAATAATAGCTTTTCCTCTTCCTTTAACAAGTTTCTCGCGTACTTCTGCTATGCTCATGAAAGATATTCATCTGTGTTTAAATTAAACTTTATGTTTCTACTGGAACATTATTTTCTTTATTTTGGCAAAAAAAAGTGTTGATAAACAAACTTTAAAAACATTGGCCCTTTCTCATGTTACCTACACTACATCCTTCAAAATAAGGCATACATAAAAGTCTGTATTAAATACAGTTTCGTTTATCTCCAGACTATACCTTGATAAACAATGGTGCAAGCAAGTTCGCTACTGAGTTGAAAACTATTTAACTAGTTTAAAGTTCATCTACAGATAACTCTCTTTGATGTTACTACGCCAAATTTTAACGTATATTAATGAGCTTAGGGCTGTTTCCGAAGTGACCCTCACCTTAACGAGTTTAATTAATAAAATTGTCGAACCACTGTTTGCTTTAGGTAAGTCAACATTCACTAAAGCACAAACTAATAACCGAGGCCATGAGAAGTTTTCCAACTTCAATATCCTGTGGAATTTGTGAAGGAAAGATTTGATTCTATTCTTATAGAATGTACCGTTACATGTGTGACCCACCTCATTGGTGGACAAGGAGACACAAAAACAATGGAAAAAAAGTTGGTGTAAACATGTACCCCATTTTACTTTGTTTCTGGGTTATAGTCATGTTTATACTACATTAATTGGGAGCTGCTTAACATGATAAGGAAATGCTCAAAATATCCACATTCCGCTTAAATGCAGGCCTGCAGTCATCATGTCATAAGATACCACACTCTTTCGAAAATACATTGCATTGCAGTGCTTGCATTCAGGCTAAGGGTGGCCATTTTAGAACTTCCAATAATGTTAAGCTGCCCCATATTACTGGAGTACAAATATTACTGTAACCAGAAAATAAGGTCAAATGGGACACATGTTTATATAAACAGTTTTCATTGTTTTGTCTCGCCTGTCCACAACTTAACTTAAGTGAATCCCATATGTTTCGGCACACTCTGTATATTTACGGTGAGGGTAATTACTGGTTTACCAACTTCGGTTGCCGCATCATATAAGGTGTTACGTTCGCAGTTGACTAGGCTACCAATAACGGGGAGATCATGATTCGAATGGTTTACCCACTTCTGTGGCCACATGGTCTAAGACACTACTCTTGAAGTTAGACTAGACTGTTGATGACGGGGAGATCCAGGTTAGAATCTTGGTCGGGTGTACAGAGGGTGTTTTTAAAAAAAATGGTTTACCACTCTCCCTCCACGCAAATGTGGGTTCACTTCCTACTATACTACTATAAAGTCACAAGGCTGACTCACTCACTGACAGTAATGTTTACCCACTTACAGATGAGTTATAAACTTGAAATTGGGCAAACTTATAGCTTCTAGCCTGTAACCGACGGGAAAATTCCAAAAAGTTAAAACTTTTAATTTTCAACCCNCCAAAATTCAAAATGTCGGACCAACTTTAAAGTCGGTGCGGACCTTTCTTCGAAGGTCTTTTGAGGTTAAACGGTAAGACCTATCAAAACACGGCTCTGGAATTACATTAGTTTACATCTACTTGCAAAGAAAACTCACGGGGGTTCGGGGGTGGAGCCCCCAATGAGAAAAGCGAGTAAATATATCTAAACCCATTAACGTAGTTAGTACACATACATATATAGCTTGAACGGGTAGTAGGATGCAGTGCTAAAAACAAAAGATTTATAGGCAACTACCCGCCTCGGTGGCGTAGTTGGATAACGCGCTGGTTGTTGTTGAGCCAGACTGCTGAGGACGGGGAGATCGAGGTTCGAATCTCGGTCGGGTGAACTGGGGGTGGTTGTTCCTGAATGGTTTTCCACTCTCCCTACACGCAAATGTGAGTTCACTTCCTTTAAAATTCAACCTTCCCAATTCCTAACCCATTAGAGTAATTAGTACTTAAGCGTATAATCCGGACGGGTCGTAAGACGCGGTGCTAATATTATTATTATTATTATTATTTTATTATTATTATTATTATTATTATTATTATTATTATTATTATTATTATTATTATTATTATAGGCAACTAGAAATCACTAGGAATCGAATCATGACTGGATATGAAATTTTGTTTTTGTTTTTAGGCACTTTGGATTTTCATTGATTTCCTCAAGAACCAGATTCGGTTCTTAGAAAGTTGGTTATTAGTTATATAATCCAAGACAACAACAACACATAGAGATAACTAAATGAATATAGTGGACATAAAAATAGTTTATATTTGTGTTTAACATATTTTTTGCACCTTCTTTGTCTACTGACTTACAGGACGACGAATTACATTACCACTTATATTACAGAAAGATTAATACCAAGAAGATAAAATAGTTTACGTTAGTTTGTGTGATTAATTGTAATTTGAAACCGGGAATCTAGAAACAAAATAATATAACCATCACCGAATTCCGTAACTAATTGGGAGAATCCCACTACAACAAAATATATAATGTAGGCCTATTTGATATAACTTTTGGAATATTTGAATAGAAATGGTTATGTTTCAATCATAAATTTATATTATGGTTTAATATGGGCCTTGAATATATTAGACCAAATTTAACTTGCCAATAAAGTCATTATTTATTTTTGTCTGTTTCAGGCGCACTTTTGAATCTTCTCTTAAAAGTAAGGGCTGAAGAATATTCATTATCTGTAAGTATTTAAACAATGATTAGTTAAATAATCTATATACTAAAACAAAATTAATATCTACAGTGAATTCCTTAAAATTGAACTCACCTTACATGTATTGTTATAGTTTTTGTGACAAAATATGAAAACTAATACAAATTACTTATTGCTTCTTTATTAATCAAATGAGAGTTTAAAATACAAATTAAACTTAATTTTTGGTGCTCATATAACACACAATATATCGGTTGTAGATACCAGCTTGATAACAACTAAACAACCATGTACGGTTCACTTATAACATTTATATAAAACTATCTTAGTAATTATAAAATAAAATGGTATTTAAAAAAATATTCTATTTTTGAACAAGTTATTAAAGGAACAGTTGCCAAATGGTATCGCTGACAGCTGATGTATATTTTTCTTTGTACTATTCAAATAAAAATAACGTTTCTTTGAAAAAAAAATCAACGTTACTTAATGATATAACTTATGGTCTTTAAAAAAAATACTAATTTGAAGTCCAAATGAATCTACAAATAATATTAGAAGGGCTAAGCTAGTGCAAATTAAATACATATATTAACTATTTTTAAATATAGTTTATCATTAAAATATGGGTCTCATTAATAAGCTTACTACAGTATTTTTACAATAATTTACAAAGGGGATATAATATTTGTTACAATTTTTTTTTTTACAAATTTAGAAACACGTGCCAACATTAATAATATTAGCTCAATGCTTTGTGTAATATCTTTAGCTCAAAACATTTATGAAAATAATGCTAATTTGAGAAAATGTTTGGCAACAATGGCCCTCCAATAACTACTAAATTTTTAATACATATTATATTGATAAAGAGGTCACAGACACGATACAAATATATATAGGCATATATATATATACATTGTCAACACACAACTATTTGAGTCGTAGAATATAAAATCGTCTAAAATAATTATTGAAGGGGAACTTTTTTCTGAGGGGGGGCTTAAAATTATTGGATGACACAAAGGTCGAATCATAAATTCAAAGATATCATATGCATATAGGCTAGATGTATCCATGCCTAAGGTATATTTTAATATGTAATATTATGTATTTACTAAAAGTGGACTAGGGAAGAATTA
The DNA here is from genome assembly GCA_902155825.1 of Timema genevievae. Lineage (NCBI taxonomy): Eukaryota > Metazoa > Arthropoda > Insecta > Phasmatodea > Timematidae > Timema > Timema genevievae. The sequence goes on along the minus strand of CABFWO010000791.1, from coordinate 229,382 downwards.
AATTAAAAGATACCAAAGCAAAAATTAAACCATTTAAACATTTTTAATTGATTTAATCAAATTAAATTATATTTAATGTATATATGTATGTATATAAATTAAATGAGATTTAATTTATGTATATAGGTATATGTATACATGCATATGTGTATATATGTGTATATGTGTCTATATATAATCTATATATGTTTACATATATGTATACAAGTATGTGTGTATGTATTTGTATATATATATATATATTTTATAGGTCCTTTGTATAACAATCAATATAAATTATATATATATATATATATATATATATATATATATATATATATATATAT
>CABFWO010000791.1:175960-228968 GCA_902155825.1 Timema genevievae | reverse complement strand
TATATATATAAATATAAATCAAATCTCATTTAGTTTAATTTTTCAAATGGGTTAATTTTTCTTTGGTTTTGTGATTTAATTGATTTCTTAATTTAATGTGGCGTATATAAATATATATAGTATAGATAATTTAAATCCCAGCTGGTATTAATAGTTCATTGACATCTTTTCAACCAGTTTAATCCATCTTTGAGTTTTGTAAATGAATGATTCCTTAATCAATATTTAGAAAATAATAGTATGTGAATTATTATCGGCTGGCCACAACCACAACAATAAAAAAGTCTTGTGGACCGGCGTCTATCTATCTTTGCATTAAGGACAAGCACAGAGGAATGTACAGAGTTTATCAGACAAGATTCGCAAATACCTGGCATAGCAAGGACAAACGTTGAACTAACCCACCCTCTTTTTTTCGGGACAGATTCGAGACCAAGACAGTTTGAGCGTGAAATCAAGACCTAGGAGCGATTTTCTCGGTCGGCCGGTCAAGCGCTGCGTCCCTTTTATATCACCTTTAGAGAGGGGGAAAGGGAAGGAGGGTGTCTGTCTCATACTCAGCCACCGAAACACCACCTACCACCCCTCTTTTCCTTCTTCCCTTTCATACTAACCGCTTCGCAAGTTTAACTCACCATTTTGCCTAATGAATCTCCTGATATGGTCACAAGCAGAAACATTATTGTTTAATCAATTATTATTATTAATTGAAAGGAACGCCTAAGAATAAGTTATAAAGAGGTTTAAATGAATAAAGAAAATCAAGTAACTACTTATACAGTAAAACTAGAAAACATATGAGATTACCTAGGTTATATGGTGAATTGAAGCTTCAATTCACCATACCCGTTTACGCTTAAGTACTAAATACACTAATGTGTTAGGAATTAGGAAGGTTGAATATAGAGGAAGTGAACCCGCATTTGCGTGGAGGGAGTGTGGAAAACAATTTAGTAATAAACCACCCCCAGTTTACCCGACCGAGATTCGAACCTCGATCTCCGCGTCCTCGGCAGTCTAGTTCAAAACAAAACCAGCGCTTTAGCTAACTACGCCAACTAGGCGGCTAAAAAAAGAATTGAAAATGTATGTCAAGAATACAATGTTGACACCAATATATATTTTGTAAACTGTGTTGCTTATCGACATTATGTTATCTTTATCAACGTCTATTTAATCATAGCTTTATTATAATTCTATCAATCATTGCGAATATCCCCCCATACTATTATTGTTTGATCACAGAAATAAGTAATAGGTACTATTATATATTAGTGCTCATGTTATTAAAGGTGTTTCAAATTACAAAACATGAAAATGATCATTTAATGATGTAGTTATCAATCATATTAAAACCGATGAGTACCAGTCATTTAAAGAAATATGTCAATAAATAGAACCTATATCCAACGAGTCGGCCTTACTCGTATTCAAGGGTTCAAGGTCGACTACAAAGCTAGGTGATAATAAGCTATTATATGAATTACCGGAAAATGAATTAATTATTTCTGTCCCACTTCGGTAGCCACATGGTCTAAGTCACTACTTTCGCAATAATTAATTAATTAAATAAATTAATTTTAGCACCACGTCTTACTACCCGTTCGTGTTATACGCTTAAGTACTAATTACACTAAGAGATTAGGAGTTGGGAAGGTTGCATTTAGAGGAAATGAACCCGCATTTGCGTGTAGGGAGAGTGGAAAACCATTTAGGGAAAACCACCCCCAGTTCACCCGACCGAAATTCGAACCTCGATCTCCTCGTTCTTGGTAGTCTGGTTCAACACGACTGGCGCGTTAGCCAACTACGCCACCGAGGCGGGTCTAATTTCACAGTAGACTAGACTGCTGATGACTGAGATATCGAGGTTCGAATCTCGGTCAGGTGTACGAAGGGTAGTTTTTCCAAAATTGTTTTCCGTTCTCAAATATAGGTACACTTCCTATAAAATATAACCTTCTTATACCTAAAACTATTAGCGTAATTAGTCTATAATTGTATAATCTGAACGGGTAGTAAGACGTGGTGCTAATTTTTATATATATTTGCGTATGAACCTATTATAGTAATACTACATTTATTTAAAGAGTCTTGGGTTTTAAGTAGCTGGTCTTAGATTAAGTTGATATCTAAGATCTGGGCTGTTATAACAGTGCAAATAGTGTGTACTTTATTACCCATTTCCTGATTTAACAAATTAACCAGTGAGAGAATTTCTTTTTGACAAAGCTTATCAACTACATTAAAACCCTGGTGGTCCGAACCAGGTTAGTAAGAAATTTTGGATTTTAAGAACACATTTTTAACCAAACGGAAGTAAAAAACTAAGTCAAATTAAGTATATTTTATTGTTAGCAAACTCAAAGTTAAAAGAATATTGTAAGAAACTAGTGATAATAAATGCTTAATATTTACATGTTGCAGTCAACAATTTGGGTTTTCCTGAAGTTAAAAATTGTTACGGTGGCTACTGTAAAATTATATACCTTATATTTTTAAAACTACAGTAGTCTATATGATATTTATAATACATCTGTTAAATGAATGTAAATTTTATAAAGTTCATTCTAATATAATATAAAATTAATGAAAACATTCTTTCTCCCGTTTAATCCGAATTTCCTCTGATCCGAGCTAAATTCTCTCCCAATTATCTTGGAATTATTATTTATTATTAGGTGTTCTGTCTTAAGACAGTTCAATTCCCTTTGATAGTGAACTTAGACCGCCAGTGCACCCTGTCCTCTGCCTCTTCTTCCAGCTCCCAGAGTTTTCTTCTTTCCTTCAAGTTATCTAATATTTGAATCCTTCTTCTTCCACCTTTTCCCCCTAAACCTTGCCTTCTCTAACGTCGTGCAGAAGGGTGTTTCTACTAAGTATGTGTCCGATCCAGTTTGATTTGCACAGATGAATTGGACCGAAAATGGTTCTCTCCCCAACCACCCTTCTTAGGACTTCATTTGTCACCCTGTCCGGACTAGCGAGATCATATTGTATTTTGGTAGTATGACAGTTAAATGGTGGTATTGGGTTAGTCTAAATATATAAATCTAAAAACTTATCTCTTTAGGGAAACCGAAACGGAAAGGCTATTGCCAGTGGACGTGTACAAAGGCGTCAGTCTCGTATTGTCTGGCTTACCCCTGGACAAATTGGTTGGGGCTCAAATCAAGGGCAAGTACTTTAAATGTGTTTTCCTAAATGTTTTTTCGACTCTCTCCTCCCGTAAGTTTGGGTATATTTCCTCTTAACTCCTTTGCCATTTCCTTCCCTAATGATATAGTTAAATGAAGATAGGTTGACTGGGCAGTAATAAGCAGTGTTAATAATAATAATAGTGCAGTTGTTGGTAATTTTTTTCACTTTTGTAATAACATATTTGAAGTTACAGTTAATTTTCATAAGAGATTTTTTTAAAAAAAATAGGAACTTTTTTTTTTCCGGCCAAAATTGATATCGCTTCCTTCTTGAGGTATCTTGAAGGAACTAAGTTATTGTTATCGGACTACCTATCCCCGCGGAGGAACCTGACACCCCCGGTAAACGGCATATATTGAATTGAGTCTCAACCATTAAATTGAGTCCCACCCATTTCAAATATTAAAATCTACATCTCCATTTTTACACAGCAGCATCTGTTTCCTCAAAAATTTCTAATTTTACTCGGTCTTCTTACACTGTTTCACAGCTTAAAATTTTGTTAGGCTGGGTTAGGTTATGTTAGTTTAGGTGTTATAACCTGGATTCAATTCAAACAAGTGTTTCAAACAACCCGGACCTAATTCGACAATTTACCTGGGACTCAGTTCAATATCATCCTATTGGAGTTTGATATAGTGGCTTTCTTTAGATTATAACTTTACTTTTGTTAGAATTTGTAACGACTGTTTACCGGGACGGTATTGTATTGAATGCCATACCATCAATTCCAAATATACGTTAATTTTTACATCAAAATTAATATCATCAACCAATATCTCAATATTAATAAAAATATGATGATGACCTGATGGTCTAGGGGTAAGGTGTCAGACATCTGTGCTGAGGGTCCGGGATTCAATCCTTGGTCCTGGCACAGATTTATCTGATTACCAAACCCTTCCTTCACCTCTGACAAGACGTGTATTAATCTGCCTCCACCGTGGTTCGGATTCCACGTTAAACTGTAGGTCCTCTATTTCATCTCACAATCACCCTACCATTACACATTAGCATAAGAGCGTACAGCCTGAACGGGTAGTAAGACACAGTGATAGTAATAATAATAATAATAATATTAATAATAATATTAATAATAATAATAATATTAATAATAATATTAATAATAATAATATGTGGTGTCATGTATTACATCGTGTAGCCTTATGTGTACTCGCACCGTAGATTAGGAAACAGTGTTTTAGATCATCCTTTTGGCCCACTTGTATAAATTTCTAAACTGAGACTTATAAAAATAAGTTTTAGTCTTTTAAAACTCTCAAGTGCACGTCATCTACAGCTAAATTGTAGAAATTATCAAGTTGTAATGGGAAATTTAACGGTTTAGTTGGATTTTCTGCGGGACGTTAATTGATTTTTTTTTCAATCTTTTTGGTTGCGCATGTGTTGTTAATTATTTATTAATCTTTTCCTCAATTAGATGAAATTTCCTTTACCCTATTTTTTATTCATCCAAATTTGCTAAATTACTGATTAAAACATTTGTCAAGTAGGGTAGTTAGGATTTAAGAGAGAAGCGATTGATGGATAGTGATGTGTGGAGCCGAGGTAAATAAAAGACTTGCCTAAAGCGTCGACCTCGCAATAACGGGTTAGGATGATGATGATGATGAAGAGGATGATAAAGAGGATGATGATGAAGAAGATGAGGATGAGGATGAGGATGAGGAGGAGGATAGTGAAAAATATGAGGATCAGGATGAGTATGATGATGAGGATGAGAATGATGAAGAAGATAATGATGAAGAAGATAATGATGAGGATGATGAAGAGGATGATTAATAGGATGATGATGATGAGGATAATGAAGATGAGGATGATGAGGATGTTGAGGAGGAGGAGGAGGATGATGATGAGGAGGATGAGGATGATAATGAGGATAATGATGAGGATGAGGATGATGAAAAAGATGATAATGAGGATGATGAGGATGCTGAAGAAGAAGATGATGAGAATGATGATGAGGATGTTGATGATGAGGAGGAGGATGAGGATGATGAAGAAGAGTCTTAAAATAGTAACTACAATAGAACCCTGACCATCCGGACACCACTTATCAGGACGATTGGTCATCTGGATTCGTATCGTAGCAGCGGTTTTCGTTTAGATTAGGAAAAAATTGCAATCACTTTTCCATTCAAAAAATGTATATAACGCTGGAAAATACTTTTAAGTGCAAGCTGATAGACGAGCAGACTTAAAGGTTATAATATGCAGGTCTAGTTACGACTCATTCACAAGCATTCGTACCAGATTGTCTTAAGGAACTTTGGGTTTATTTTCTGCCTCAAAGGAACTGCCCACAATTAAATGTTGGAAGACGTTGTTTCACTATGGAGAATTTATTTAAAAAATCAATATTAAAATATGGGCTCATTTATAGAACCTTCAATTACAGATAATATTTTAATATTATTTTTTCATTTATTTGAGGCATTAAACGTGTACTTTCTGAACTGACTGTTGATATCAGCACACGACTATTAAATTAACTTATAGAGCAGAAACATTATCCAGACCCGGCAGTTAATTCATCACTGTGAAAAGGGGAAACCCACATTTCAACAATGACACATGTGAATGTGAGGAATGCCAGGCCTCCACCGTGGTTCGGATTCCACGTTAAACTGTAGGTCCTCCATTTCATCTCACAATCACTACACATTAGTGTAAGTGCGTACAACCCGAACGGGTAGTAAGACGCGGTGCTAATAATAATAATAATAATAATAATAATAATAATAACAATGACACATGTTTTGGTTATGCCAGGATTCGAAACCGGGACCCTTAGCTCGGTATACAGATATGCTAACACCTGAGCTAAGGTAACGGCCCTGCAGGCTATATTAAGCCAGTTAATTGAACTATACCTGCTTCAGTGGCCATATGGTTTAAGACGTCACTCTCGCAATAAACTAGACTGTCAATCACCGGGAGATCGGGGTTCGCATACCTGTCGGGTGTACTGAGAGTGGTTTTCCCCTAAATGGTTTCCCACTCTACTTCCACGTAAATGCGGGTGAATTTTCTATACATTCAAACTTCCTCATCCCTAGCTCATTAGTATAATTAGTACATAAGCGTATAAACTGATCAGGTGGTAAGACATAGTGCTAAAATTAATTAAGTCCTCATTGTGGTGTTGAGGACCTTAGATTTAGCTTTCCTTACCATTTTTAAATCATACATATAATTATTAATAAAACCTTATGTATTTGATTTCTAACATAGTTTTCTTTAACACTTGTAAACACTAAAATGCATAATGGCTTGATGTAGCTTTTGTTTACCCTGAAAGGTAGCAAGATTACCTTGCTTGGTTCCACTATGGTCCAGCTTATATAGGGCCATAGTGCAATCGGTCCAGCTTATATAGGGCCATAGTGCAATCGGTCAAGGTAAGACTGATACATTTAAGGATAAATGTGTTGTACGATAGCTCTGTAATGTTTATAATTTCTCCAATTTTAAAATTATGTATTTTCTTTGACTTGAAGAAATTCATTACTATGAAACATTGGAATGGCTATGATCATTTTTTACAGTTGATATAATTCCTTGAGTATGTAACAACTATTTTAATAATCCTTCAAAAAAATAATCGCTGGAAATATATTCAAGCTGCTTTGTGATAAAATTTTATTACCACTAATCTAATTTTTTAAAGTCCCTTCTTCATATTGTAGAGTTTCACAAACTTCGCAACAGAAAGTGTTCGAGAATTTATGTTTTACCATAAAAGTAACACCATTTATCAAATATTTATCCTTCGATGATAAATTATGAATGTTCTACAATTGTGTGTATCTATGAAATAAGTAGCTATCTACATAATTACATAAAATCCATGAGGTATTGGTGTGTATTTCACGATAACTTTGCCAAAGTTTATTTTTAGCACCACATCTTACTACCCGTGCGGGTTGTACACATATGTACTAATTACGAGTTTTACTTTCTCTCTATCTTACAGGTAGAGAAAGTATGGTGATAGTCAAAAAAACCGAACTCGAGATTTTGATGAATCTTGACGTTTCATGACTCCCTGAATCCGAAAAAGTGGTTTTTGAATTTCTTTCTGTCTGTCTGTCTGTCTGTCTGTCTGTACCTCCAACTAGAGCCTAAACTATTTTACCGATTGAGCTGAAACTTGATATCTAGGGTTTTCATAGGGTTGCCCCGAGGGGTTTTTGGAATTGGATATCTACCCCTAAAATTAAGGGTAGTTTACTGAAGGGAAAAAAGAGAAAAAGTCGATTTTCTCAAAATCGGCTCTAACGATTTTGATTAAATTTCATTTATGAACATTAATAAATATTCCAAACAAAATGGCTACTCTCAATATTTCGGCAAAATGGCTTTAAGGGCTCCGGTCTGATGCGTAAATTAACATTTTTTATAATAGCTCCGAAACTATTTGAGATATGAAATTACTTAGCATTACAAATATGTATATATATTTATAATACAGATATTTTATCCGAAACATATTTTTATAAAATCAATAACTTTCAATCTATACGCAATTATATGAATTTTTTAACTTTTTGGACATTAAAGTTTAAGTATTGCGACCGTAAAAAAAACTAACCTGAAATGTTGATGGATGTCGACGTCTCATGACCCCCCGAACCCTAAAAAATAGTCTTTGCAATGCCGTCTGTCTGTGTGTCTATAAAAACTTAAAATTAAGGGTAGTTTACTGAAGGGCGAAAAGAGAAAAATTTGGTTTTCTCAAAATCTGCTCAAACGATTTTGATTAAAATTCGTATCTAGGCGTTGATTAAGATTATAAATAAACTGGCTATTTTCATTTTCCTATGAAAATGATTTTTAGGGTACTTTACAGAAGCGTTAATTTCCGTATCTCCACAACTATTTGAGAAACTAAACAACTTATCATTGCAAAATTGTAGGACTATTAGAAATAAAAAACTTTTATTTGACATATATTTTTATAAAAGCAACAGTTTCTGAGATATTTGCAAATATATTAATACAATTTTGTGAGCTTTAGTTGTAAACATATACTACTTAAGTCTTAACGCAATAATTCTCCAATGCCATAGAGTAATTAAATATAAGTATCTAAAAAAGTATGTTATTTTTCCTTAAATCTCTTAGGAGAAATGTTTGCATAGCAATGATCTATCTCCATTTTAGACTCAATAGTCAATATTTACATTTTTTATTGGTCAAAATGTATAAATGAATAATTAAATATCAATGCGATGACTTGAAGATCTGCAACACCTTATAAAATGTTAAAATTTTAACCAAAAATCGAAATTTTAATACGAAGTGTTGACCCTTGTGGAAGACATTAAACTGTTTGAAATGCTCTTAGGTGGACAAAGATGCGCCTCTTTTCTCATTGATTCTATATCATTGTATATTATTTTATGCGTGTTCTTATGTGGAGTGGTGATGATACAATGTACATTATTCCGTTCAGAAATCTTACGAGTTTATAGAAAGAGAGAGAAAGTCTGTGCGGTCTGCCGTACCATTTATTTTTAAGGATTAGAAGGTTACATTTATAGGAAGTGTACCCACATTTTCATGGAGAGAGAGTGGAAAAACATTTTGGAAAAACACCCTAAGTACACCTGACGGAGATTCAAACCTCAATTTCCCCGTCATCGGCAGTCTAGTCTAACATGAGAGTAGCGCGTTAGACCATGCAGCCACCAAAACGGGTAGCTGGTGTCTTTAATTAGAGCATGCCATCTTTATGAATCATCATTCAACTATACTTGAACGAAATTTTAACCAAAAGGTCAATTTTACAGTGTCATTTGAGAAGTAAAATGCTGTCAAAGTTTAACTTTAAAAAAACAATCGTTAGAGCCATTTTCTAAAAATGTGGATTTAAAGAAAATCCCTCATTTGTAAACTACTCTTAAAATTATTGCTAGTAAATATTGAGGTATAGCCATCTAACATATACATAAAAAGTTTGGACAAAATCCATCAAATCGTTTCAGATCTCTGGACAAACACAGACATGGGAAAAAACAAAATTAAAAAGTCCCATTTTTAGTGTTTGGAGGCATATAAAACGTAAAGCTCATCATAATCTTGAGATATAAATTTTTCACAGTATCAAAAAATTATTTCTCTTTAGATGAGAGAGTCAAATAATAATATAATTAAAATTTTGAAAATTTTGAACACTTCCAAATGAAATATTTCACATAATATATATGATAATTGCTCAAGATCCAGATAATGAAGACGAAGAAAAAGTGTGATTACTCTAACTAAAAAAGTTCGAGTCATACATTTGTGTTGGCTGTCAGAATCCAACAATCTTCATCGAATAGCTGTTGATTGTAAAACAAATCATAAACAGTCTCACAGCGTATCATCCCAAAGTCAGGAAATTCCTCTCAATTTTAATGAATTTTGTTGTTGAAAACAAACTTTTAATAAATTTGTAAAGTTCATCTTACGTGTTAGCTTAAAAAAATATCTCCGTCAAAGTCAACTTAATTAATGAAAAGTTTTTAAAATGTAGGATTATACCATGATATTAGTTTCAAACTAATTTAACCTGAAAAATAAAAACCAAATAGTACATTAAATACCTCGGTCTCAAATAATCTTAACCGTGGTGGAGTACTCATATAAAAATCTGTTTCAGGCATTTTCGGGGATAGAATTAGAGGCCGTACGCAAGAAATTGACAAATTGGATGCTTTGTGGACCTTAGCGTGGGTTTGCTTGTGTCATCATAGGTACAGTAGCCCCATGGCTTCATGGCCCCATGACATTTAGGTAGGTACCTAAATTTTGACTGTCAGAAGTGACAGCTGCTAAACACATGTTTTTTGCAGATCATATGGTTCGGCATAGGGATACATAATTTGGTCTGGTAGCTTTTCAAAGCCGTCAGCTGTCAGCTGTGAGCTGTCAGTCAGCACCAAAGAAGCCATGGGGCTACTGTAAAAAGGTGGAGAGATGATGTGATCGGGACCACACTATCGGTCCACTAAGCATTCACTAACGTTGTTGCATACTGCTCTATGACTCCCAAAACATTATGCTTAAACAGCAACGCGTCTTACTGTCCGAAAGGGCTGCGATCAAATTAAACCAACTAATCTAAGATCACGTGATGAAGAGGGTACACTCTAAGCACGTCTTATTAAATCCATTCATATAATTAGTTGAGTGTATAGTCTCAAACAAGATAAAATGGCCACTCACACATGCCCATAATTTAAGGTAGTATTTTGTTTATATCAATATTTTATGATTGCACTAAAAAGTTATTCGCATGGATGGGCACATAGACTAAGGCATAACAATTTGTATGATCTGGTGGGTCGGTGTTCCTGTCTCTCAACCAGATGTACCGAGACTGTTTTTACTAAAACATTTTTAGTATTCTTCTACATAAATATGTGTCAATTTCCTTTCTAAATAATTGATTCCCAATCCTCATTCTATCAATAAAAATATGTGGATAGCTCTAACGGATAGAAAGTAAGACGTGGTGCACAATAAAGTAAAATAAAATATTTTAGCCTTTTATAAATTATATCTTGTATATCTATCTATAAAATAATTTGACAGTTACCTTTCGAATTAAAAAAAAGTGTTATTTGTTTAGAAAATGTATTCTATCAAATAAAAAGGTATTTTATTAAAAAGAGTTTACATCGCAAAGTACTTGCGAGTTATCCCTGCGTCTACCGAAGGGTTGTATGTTTCGAGTAAGACTAGTAAACCCAGGACTGTAAAATCGATACGGGGACGGATCCAGAATCAGGCAAAGTCGGGTTCGTCTCTCTTTCTCTCTCACTTGCTCTTTTCGCATCCTCTTCCCATCTCTTTCTCTCTCGCACGAGAGAGCTGGCGCGTTCTGTCGGAGGTTTCGTACCGATCCCGAAGCTGCCACCAGTTATTCAGGGCTTTAGTTCAGTTCGGGCTCGAGGCTTGTTCGATGCAGTTGTTATAGTCGTTGTTGTGGTCATATTATGTGAAACCTACTTCCTCTTTGTTTAAAGGGTAGGTGTTATATACTTCTACCCCAAGATACTTTTTGTAAACTGTAACTATTCTTTTTATAACTTGTTTAGATCAACTTCTTCCTTTGCGGTATCTTTTCTATATCTTAGCCGATTCAACGCCCAACATTTGACGTAACGACCCTAACTTTCTCTAAGGTTAAGGTTTGTTTATCTCCTCAGCTCGTGCGCGTCAGATGCAGTTACGGCTTACTACGGCGATGACGTTACGTACCTTTTTTTTTACTATACTGATTCAATCGATAGAACTACTCATCTGGCTAATGGTAGCTTGTGTCCAAAATTGACTTGTTTAAAACAATAAAAACAATTATATTCTTCTCTAATTTATTTTTAAAAAAAAGTTTGGTTTACAAAACCTGTGTAAATAAACAGATTATAAAGAGACACTCTTATTTGAAATTAATCAACTGTGTTAGACTTAATCTTTAAAAATACGAGAATTTAAATCTATGAAAACTTCGTGACTTCGTTGATTAAAGGAAATGTTTAGACCAACTTAAACTAAATTCAAAAACTTTTTATAGTCGATACAATTTTAATACTTCATCTTCCACAGCAGACCTAGGGGATGGTATATTCAGATGACGTATGTAAGTTTATTATCCACATATTATTATTTTTTATTTAGAATAATAAGCACTGCGATTGTTAACAAAGCCTTAGGTTTGCTCTGACAACACCTCAAGGAAATTAAGTTGGTTCATATTATGAATTATTTGATTGGTATTTCGCTACTACCAACTTTTAACTAACTTTTCTTTCTGTTGGTTTGATAATTTAATGTTCAATGGCAATTCTTAATGTTGGCTGAATTTATTTTACTTGTAGGAAATCCTTATTAAAATCTTTTACTTTAACCGTATTTATTTGTTTCTCATTTAACTCTTACATATTTTAGCTCTATATATAGCTTATATTAAATAGATTAAAATTTAGATTAAACTTTTATATATTTATATTTTATTGAAGGAGTTTTTAATTGAAGTGACAAAAACACAATTATAAAAAAAGAAAAATCTAATTTATTTAATCAGAACCAAGACCCAGATTTTCATGATGTATCAGCTGGTTTTTATTACTCATCCCATATAATGTTTATTATTATATACATTCTTTTCATGATGCCCTGGTTTGTAGAAATGTATACTTTTATAGGTCACTATTTGGTAATATTTTGTCATTTTGAAATCTTAGGAAATATTTACTTGGTTTGCGTAATTTTGTATTAATTTTTAGATATTTTTGAGTAATTTTAAGGCATTTGTGTTGAATAAATATATTTTTAAGTGTCATCACTGTTTTATAAATTCATAAGTAGTAAGACATACATTTCTTCAACCCACAGCTGTTGGAATAAGAAGATAATGTAGGCCATGAAATATATATCCTCTTTGTAAGTATGGACGGAAAATACACATACCTGGTGTGACACTGCAACTAAGCTGGAAGTGGTTGCATTGGGAGGGGGGGTAGATGTTACTTATTAAGCAGATATTTGTATTATATCAATGATATATTTATCATAATGTAAGAATTTAGTTGCTAAATACTTTTCACTGCGCACACACACATATACAGGTTGTTCGGAAACTCAACGCCCTGACTGCACATATGGTTTGTTTGAACCTTAAGTAGTAAAAAATTCATATACACTTACATTCGGCAAACTATGCTTATATCATTAAATAGTGTTCAAATTTTGGCGCAACAAACACGGGAGAGCAAAGCTGTGCAAGCATTCGTGTACAACAGGTTGCATAGGAGTCAGGCTCGCAGCACTGCACACGTAATACTGGCCAGAGCTTTCTGTGATGTAGGACCGTTAATGATGACTCTCAGAACGTATTCCCATTTCTAGATGGACTGTTTAATGTTAATTGTGATATGTTCTGCTGCCGTGGTCCAAGATGTCAAGGTGTGCAGCACGCCTAACTTCTATGCAACTTGTTGTACACGCATGCTTGCACAGCTTTGCTTTCCCGGTGCTGTACGCCGAAACTTTAAACACAATTTAAATGGTGTTAGCATAGTTTGCCGGACTTAAGTGTATAAGGATTTGTGCTACTTTTGGTTCAAGCAATTTATATGTGTGGTTTGGGCGTGAGCTTAGTATATATAGTATATATAATAAATGCTATATATAATATATATAGAAAATACTATATATAGTATACATAATAAATACTATATAATATATATAATAAATACTATATATAGTATATGTATATATATGTTTCCATTTATAGCCTAAAGTACTAGTTTGATTTAGTTGTGTGCAAGGTCATGGAAAGAGAAGGGTGGGGGATCCTGACCCCCTTGTAATTTGATGGATCCCCCTAGGTATACAAACTTTTATTGACTAAAACTATAGGGACATTTTCTAGCGGACAGCTACCCCCATCCTTATCCCTAGAGTAGTTATTTTTCTACCCCCTTGCTCGTGTGCATTTATTACAATTTTCTGTTCAAATTTTTAAGTCATTTTTAAAGGATTTTTAGGTCAATTTATTGGTAATATATTGAATATTTTTGCTCATCTAAGTCCAGGCCCAGATTTATTCATTCCAAGTTCTCTAATAGTACTTAAATATTAACAGAGTTGAAAAAGGGAAATTCTAGTATCTAGTGCTCACACACACATATACATATATAAATGCATACATACATATATACATATATAAATGCATACATACATATATACATATATAAATGCATACATACATACATACATATATAAATGCATACATACATACATACATACATACATACATACATACACACATTACATTACATACATACATACATACATACATACATACACACATACACACATACATACATATATATACATGCATACATATATACAGGCATACATACATTCATTCATTCATACATACACATACATACATACGCATATATACATATATATGCATACATATAGATATATACATATATGTAGGTTTGTCTATAATATATACCTACAAGGGTGCTCATAGGGTTTCCCCGAGGGTTTTGTGGGATTTGAGATCCCTAAAATTAAGGGTAGTTTACTGAAGGGCAAAAAGATAAAAAAGAACCGACCTTATCGATTTTTGCTTTAACAATCTTGATTATATTTTGTATGTAGGCATTGTTTAACACTTTAAACCAAATTTCAACTTTCATTTTCCCCTCATAACGACTTAGCACTTTACGTAAGTGGAAATATCAAATTTTGATAATGTCTTCGCAAATATTTGAGGCACGAAATAACTTATAACTTGTAAAGTCGTAGTATATACTACTAAAAGAAAATTAATTTATTTGAAATATATATTTTTTATATAAAACCAATAGTTTCTGTGCTATAAGTAAATATATACTTTTTTAAGTTGGTACAGTCATATATCTTTAAAAAATCGCATTTAAGAAAAGGTTGCTTGGTTATGAGACGCTGACAAAATTACATAATTTATTTTTTATTTAGTGGACGTCTTCAAGGTCAACTATTGGTCGTCAAATGAGATCCTTTTTTTATCATAGAGCTTAATTCTACGTGATAAAACAATCAAATTTTGGCTGAGACATTTTTTTACATGAGCTATATTTTTCATAATATCTAACGAAGTAAAGAAATATGTAAGATGATTTTGGCTGTTTTTATTTCATTTTATTGCCTATTAGACTCTGTAGATTGTAAACAAATACGAACAAGACGTTCTAACAAACAAAAAACAAACTATCGTTCAAAAAGCTCAAAATTTTAAATTACAGCAATTGTTAGAAATTATGACCTTCTTCTTCGATGCATTTTTAGTTCGCTTTATAAAAGAATTGGGAGTAGTTAATAGAGTTTCGATCAATATCCATGCAAGCAATTCTAATGCGCCCCATCATATTTTCTGGAGTTGTCGGTACATCATGGTATACTCTTTCTTTCAGGTAGCCCCGTAAGGAAAAAAATCTGGTGATATAACAGGCCAACTAATTGGACTACCTCTAACGATCCAGCGTCCATTGTAATTCCGCTCCAATACTTGCCATGCAATTTTAGAATAATGAGCAGGGGCACCATCTTGCTGAAGACACGTGTTCTGCCTTTCATGTAGGTTTAAGTTTTCTAGCAGCAATGGCAGGCCTTGATCTAGAAATATCCTGTATTTGTCTCCATTAAACGCACAATCAATAAAAAAAAATAGAGCAGTCAATTTGTCTTCTATAGGTCCGCAACAAAAGTTCTCAGTCCAAGTGCGCTGTCTTTCAACTTGACGCAACCACCGTGGATTTTTTGCAAACCAATAATGAATATTATGACTCTTAACTTCCCTATGATTCGTATAGCTCAATTCATCAAAGAATAATACTTTAAGAAAAAAAGTTTCTATTTATTCTTACTTGTTTAAGTGCCCATTGGCAGAATCACACTCGAGTGAGAAAATCTTCTCTATGAAGCTCTTGATGCAACGACACGTGGTAAAGATGACATTTTTGCTCCTTCAATATTTTGATTATAATACCATTGGATATTCCTAAATCACCGGAAATCGCACGAGAACCTACATGAGGATTATTAGCTACTGCGGCTAGGACTGTTATCTCATTATGTTCACAGGTGACAGTTGCTAAACAGCTCCTTTTCTTCGCTTGAATAAGTCCATTTTCCACCAATTCTTTAACTACGCTATAAAAAGATCTACGTGACGGTGCATTTTTCTCAGGAAAACAATCAGCTCATAGTAGAATAGGACCAATAACTTTTCTTCTCCACTCACCATAGATTAAAATCATTTTGAGTTTTTTAGAAATAAAATACTCTACAGATTGCAATACGTAGATTTATAATAAACTAAAATAGCTCACGTTATGAAAAACCGTGTATTCTGCTTAGTGTGTACTTTTTTTCATAAGGATCGAAATATTAAATGGTCTACTTATCATATAAACATATTAGGTGGACCAATTTACCATTTCGATAATTATAAACGAACTTTTTTTTTTGTCAGAGCGTTTTTTTCGTGTTTGTTTACACTCTACAGTTGTAGTAGGCAATAAATTGAAATAAAAACAGTTAATGAAAACATCATACTTATTTCTTTAATTCATTAAATATCATCAAAAATAGACGTTGGAAAAAAAGGTGTTTCAGACAAAAGTGGGTTTTTTTTGGTGTAGTATACTTTTCTGCAATAAAAAAAATACAAGGTCCAATTTGAAAAAAAAATAGATGACCTTGAAAGAGTCCACAAAATAAAAAATAAATTATGTTATTTTGTCAGCGTCTCAAAAAAATTAAATTTGTAGGAAACATTTTTGCTTCTTAAATGCTTTTTTTTATGATGTTTTGATGTGCCAACTAAAAATACCAACCTGTAAATTCAAGTAGATCTTTGAAATGAAATTGATCGCTATTCTCTTTGTTGGACATAGATGTTACTCTTGCCTCAATGTTTCTCTAACAATGCATATTATTTCACTTATGCTCTTTGGTTGAGGGTTTCCCATATCTTACGAGTTTTGAGTAAATATCACCATTTTTAGGCGAAGCATCGAGAAATTCAGACCTGTGAGCCATGCAATTTATTTTTAAACTAAGTCAAAAGATTTTATGTGTTTAATCCCATTTGAATACATTCAAATATTCTTTAAATCATACAGGTATTTTTCCCCTCTATTAAGGATGGAATATTTTATTTAGGATGGTTTTAAAGGATTTAATTATATAAATTAATTTCCTTTCCAAGAAATAAATTCTAGGATATATCAAAAATGCGCAGAAAAAAAGGGTATTTAAACGTCCTTGCGCTCGATTGATAAATAAAAATAAAAAGAAAGTAAGCTGCTTAAAGTAACGGGTTTTGTAACACCCACGAGTTTTACATGTAGCGTCAGTGGCAATTTAGACAGATTTAGAAAAAAAAAATTGGTTGCAGTAGAGTGGGGAAGTGCCACCTCCAGCGTCCACGATAAATGCAAATTTATTTTATATGTTATAGTATTGTTTGTTGTCCCAATCAAAACACAAATAGTTACTAACCCATTTGACCTAAAAAAAAAGTATTTATTTATCCTCTTGTGATAATACAGGTACATCAGAAATGTTTCCAAACAATTTTAATATTTAATTAGTACTATATTGTAAATAATGAACGTTCATTGAAAGGGTACATGAATAATATACATATAATTTGATAAAATTCACTTTTAGAGTTGTAATGAAAATTGAACTGTCGGGTCAAATGGGTTAGGCCTAGTAGTTTGAAACTCTTGCAATAAGAATAGGCTTCCAACCCCCCCTCCCCCCACGGTGAAATGGAATCATCTTTCAATACTCAATTTATATAGTATTCAAGTGTGATTTGCTACTTGAAATTGACTTTTAGAAATTTACTGACACATTCACCTCTCTAAAATCTTGAAAAGTAGGTCTATGTCTATAGTATAAATGGACATATATTCTCTTCTCTATAACAGTGTAAAGTATGCCTGTAGAATATATTTGACTTATTTGCCCCTGAAAAATTGTTGAAATTATGAGTAAAGGATATATTGGCAAATTTGACCATCCAAAATCACATAAAGTTTGCCTGTAATCAATCGCACTTGTATGTTTAGCTAATATTATGATCAACCGGTGTGTCTATATAATTAAAACTTAAAACAATTTAAAATCTGAAACAATTCCTTTCGGGGTGTACGCTGCCAGTTTTTAAATTACATTTAAAATTAATATTAATTAAATTAATTACTTTTAAATTAAAACTCAATGGCCGAATCGTCTAAGGCATCACTCTCATGTTAGACTGGCCCACTGAAGACGGGGAGATCTGGATTCTAATCCCTGTCAGGTCGACTTAAGGTTTTTTTTTTCTGAATTGTTACCCCACTCTCCACCCACGCTAATGCGGGTATATTACCTCTAAATTGGTTTCTGCTTCATCATTACCCAATTAGAGTAATTATATATGAGTATAGTCTGAACCGATAGAAAGATGCGGTGATAAAAAAAATGAACAAAAATATTTAATCAAAGCTAATTTTCTGAAACTTTAAACTAGTTTTGTAATTTTAATATTTGTTGTATTCTGGGTGTACTGTAAAGCTACAGATCAGGGGTGTCAGTGATAAAGTGATCATATGACCACGTAGCTAAATCAGTGATATAATTTGATCATTTTTCGTATTCTGATATGCAAATAAGAGTTTCATTTTTATTTAATAAACATACTACGCAGTAGTTTTACAAAGTGCCGTTTACCGATATCACACTTACGATTAATCGTTAAAGAAATTGGAAAGTTTGAATGAGTTACGAACCGCGCAGTGATAACTAATGTACTCATGTTTTATAGATCAAAATATGATTGTACTTAATATCAAATTTAAGGTAAATTCACAACTAGTATGCCCACCCTGATGTTATTTATTAGTTTATTTATTTGAGGTATTTTACGTTCACTTTCTGAATTGACTGATTATATCAGTAAATGAGAATTTCTATGATCGAGAGCGAAAGGGCCTACGAATTTTGCTGAGAAAGGTATCTTCACATACCTTCCAGGTTCTCTCACATACCATATTAAACATAGGACGGACGGATTTACTTCCCCTCCGAAGGAAGTTGTGCTACAGATTTATATCGCTCAAGAAAAAATATTCGTCAGCCCCAGCTGGATTTGAACCCATGAAGATCGAGTCATGAGACTAGCACCTTACCCCAATACCACCAACGTCGACCACCCCGATAGTGAAGCAAGAACTGGTGTGAGGTAGTATCACTTAAAATGCTCCCCCCGAACTATTTATTTGGTTATTATTCCTTCTAGACGCTTCCACATTGCAATACTATTTCCTTCAACCCTTACAAACTTCCTTTAAAGGTGCTTGCCTTTCTGTAGTAAGATAAGATCATTGGAGTGTTGCAATAACCTGAAATTTTACAGACTAGAAGGAAGAGTAAATTATAGCTATTTTTAGAAAATTGGTACATATTTAATATTGAATATTAATTATTTAAAAGGGTTGGATATAATTATAACAATACAGTTCATTGAAATTACTAAATTTAGATTAAAATCAGTTTTCAATGTATAAGGTGTGAAATGACCTAGATTATTGTGTTTCTAAAGAAAACGAATTCATAAAGCAAACTATGACCTGTATTTTGATGGTAAGATGGAGGAAAGCGATTATTTGTGGTTCATACCGCCAAGTTGATGGTTTCTGAAGCAACCTGGCATTACTTCAGATAATATTGGTGATGATGAGGGTTAGGGGGTTGGGAGAAGAGGATCTCCCTTCACGACTATCACACACTCCAAAATAGTCTTTCCTAGATCTGTGTCTGCGTGATTTAAATAATAATAAAAAGTGGAGTTTCTTTTTAAGGTGTGAGTGTATGAAACGCCAGCTAAGAGCAGATTTTTTGCATATTTTATATCAAACTTTTTTTTGGATCAAAATAAATCAAGTAAGAATTTATTTAGTAGAAGAATAAGAGCATAATTTTCTTCACATGACAACCTCAAAAAGTTGTTGAATATATGTCGTGGTTTTCCTGGAATTTAATGACTACCTTTTCTCTTCAGTGAAAAAGTTTATCAACTAATGCTGCTATGCTCATGACAGATATTCAACAACTGTTGATATCACAATGGGAAGAAAATTAGACTACATGGAGAAATATTTTATTTATTTTGGCCAAAAAAAGTTTTGCTATAAAAACTGAAAAAAATACTGCACCTAACTAAAGTTTTCTACATTCCTACCTCAATTTTTGAGCCAGCGTGATGCCATGAGAGTTTTTATTATTTCTATTACTAGTAATACGATTTATACCCAAAATTTAGTAGGGTTTTCGTAGGAATAAACCTTGAAAAAATAGAAACTTTTTTTCTGTAGCCAACATTATTTTACTATTTTATTAGTGCTGGTTTATATGTATAGGGCCTAGTAGATTTTTATATCATACAAAAAATTACGGCTAAAATTAATAACATCTTACTATACCTTTAATGTTATATAATAGATATCAATAATATCTATCAACCCACCTTGGTGACGGAGTTATCTAACGCGCTAGTTTCGTGTTGATATCGACTGCCGAGGATGGGGAGATCGAGGTTTAAATCGCACTCGGGTGAACAGAGTGTGGGTTTTCTAAATGGTTTTCCACTCTCTCTCTCTCCACGCAAATGCAGGTCCACTTCTTCTAAATTCACCCTCACAAATTCCTAACCCATTGGCATAATTAGTACTTAAGCGTATAACCCGTACGGATAGTAAGATGCGGTGATAAATTTAAATTAAAAAATAACATCCATCCAAAGAGATAGTTTTTTAACATACTTTCCAGGGTTCATTTACAGGCCACAATTGACATGGGACCGACGGCTTTACTTTCCCTTCGAAGGAAGTTGTGCGATGAATTTTTATCGCTTAAGGAAAATCGGTCAACCCCAGTTGGGTTTGAACCCACAATCATTGGATCATGAGGCAAGCACTTTACCCCAAGACCACTGAGGTCAACTGTTCCCTTTGAATAGTTAATATACGTTGGATGTATAATTAAAGGTTGTAAGGACACTTCCACTACTAAGACACATATGTACGCATTAATTAACCGTCAGGGTACTGGATGTCATGTAATTAAGTTAGTTTGTGACTCGTGCGGTGATATAATCAGTTTGATCAGAAAAATGTAATTAAATACTTCTAAAATATCTAAAAAAAAATTACATGAACAAATTTCATCCAATAAAATTACGAATCATGTCAATTTTGAGAGCTGTTTCCAAAATATGTTTTATAAATATTCTTCAGCTAAAAAAGTTCGCAAATGCTCATTAAGTGATGGCCATTGTATAACAGTTACAATGGAATTATTTTCATCTATATTTAAGCATTGGTAGATAATTAATTATATATAGGAATATTTTTTGCTGCAAATGAAAATTAATGTAAGCAAAATTTAGAAATAAATAAAAGTATCTCTATATAATCGACGAACCAGAAGAACAAACGAATTTTATTGTCAGTTTTCGACAGTAAATATAATATGGCAGAATTTAATAATCCTACTACATTGATTGTGATATTTAGTAATATAATTAATCTATTTAAAAAAAAGATGTTTTATATGAAATGTTTTAAAAACTTGTAACTCTAGTAGAATATCGCATTTCTCTATCAAACAATAAATCCATGAAATATGATTAAATTATATAGGACCTACTGTTCAATATTGTATACTACTTTATGAAATACTTAAAGACAGTGCCTACCTGTGACGTCACGGTAGGTCAAGATGGGATTTCCCACTTTACTGTGGCTATTTATGTTTTATTCAGTGAATTTTAAAGAAAGCCTATGATATTAAAACAAAAACCATCAGGGTTTTTTTTTGCACCGCGTCTTACTACCCGTATCAGTTATTAAATAATTATAGAAATAATCTTATACTGTCACAAAATTATTTTCTTAAGGTTTGTTTTATTTTCTAAATCGTCCACAGCTCAGACGATTTTGTTTATTCACACACAAAAATGTCCAGCAAAATCCTACTAGGATGTAGATTAAAAATCTCCGTGAAAGATTATGTCTATCTAGAATAGTAAGCATATAAAAGGTAATTTAGAAAAGCATGTTAATGCTTTCCAGGAGAAATCACGGGAAGACGATTTTAATCAGAAGATAAACAAAAGACCTCTCTGGTTGATCTACTCATTTTCTTCCTTTTGTTTCTATTTCATACATTGGTATAAGTGTTATAGTGCGCTTTAAGTGCGTCGAGTTAAGATGCAACCCGCTTCGCAAAACAGTTTCAAAATCATCACGTAGGCAACGTCACAAACTCTGCTCGGTATTATGAACCTTATGACGTTGTACCCTGACTCATGCGGTACAGGTGTTTTCTCACCTATCGCCCGCATTGGGACGTAGCAGTTGGCCTAATGTTTGGTTCACCTAAATGTCAGTTGGCCTCAAGGTCAGTTGGTTGACCTAAAGGTACGTTGGCTTAAAAGTCAGTTGGAACACACTTCAGGCCGATTGACTTTAGACCTACTGACGGATACCCTCATCCGCACAAGCCTTTATTCAGGAAAGCCTATTTCCCCCCATCGCGATGAAGCAAATGCGGTGGATGGCGCAGGTTAGTTGGCTAACGCCTGTCGCATCGCACTGTCACTTATTTTAGTGCCAATGTTATCATTAAGTGAGAAGACACTAACGTTTATAGTAATCAAATTACATGCTGCAGACAATTTAAGACACTTACCGCACAATCAAATTAAAAAAAAAAATCTGCTGACATTAATATTTAACTAAAATTTGATTGATAATAAAATTAGTATTTTATTAATGGAAGACATATGTTAAACTGTTAACTCTTAAAGAGAAAGAGTTAAATTATTTGTAAACTGAATTAATTCCAACACCTATCTTTTATCAACGTTTCAAGCTACCTTCTCAGGTTACTAATATATGAGAATTACTCTAATGGAGTATAGATGAGCAATGAAACATTTTATAGGCAATCTACCCGCATTTACGTGGAAGGAGATAGGTAAACCATTTAAGAAAAAAACACCCTCAGTAGACCCGGCCTGGATTTTACCCCGATCTCCACGTCTTCGGCAGTCTAGACTAACACGGGAGTAGCGCGTTAGACCATACAATCACTGAAACGGGTTAAGTCCCCTATTCTTTATTCGATGTGGTAGTGTGTTTTATTTCATTTGTGTATTTATAGCTTGCGCTAGAGGTTGAAGGGGTGGGATAAGGGGTGTTAAATGTGATTTAATGATGGGAAACTGCTAGGTTTCTAGAGAGATGTGTTCCTGTCACACTACTCTATCCGCTTGCTTACATTAATGTCAGGTAAAAAGGAAGGTAGAATTGTGAATAAATGTTTGAGTTGGGGAAAGTGGGAAACAATTTGAAGGGTACATGGAAAAAAGAGGTATAATAACACTATAAACCTTTTACAGGACAAAAACTTTTATATCTCAAACTCCGTAAGGACCCCAGAAAATACTTTTTTTTAAATAAATTTAAATGTATCAACCTTAACATAAAATGCATTATAAAGGTCTCATGATTGTCTAAAAGATGGCTTAAAACACATTTTGACTAATAATTACTAAGTTTGCCATCTACAGAACACCTAATCAAATTGCAGTATTTATTATGTTTTCTTTTCTCGGAATTTCAAAAGAAACACCGTTGAAAATTAGCCTAATTTATATTTATATAAATATTTTTTCAACCATAAAGCTTAAAAAAAGGTTTCTTTTTAAACCTTATAAAACCTTTTTATCTGTATCGCTTTCATTTTAGCTCAAACTTTATTTTTACTTTCTCGCTATCTTACAGGTATAGAAAGTATTGTGATCGTCAAAAAAATCGAACTCGAGATTTTGATGAATCTCGACGTTTCATGACTCCCTGAATCCGAAAAAGTTGTTTTTGAATTCCCTTCTGTCTGTCTATCTGTACCTCCAACTAGAGCATAAACTATTTTACCGAGCGGGCTAAAACTTGGTATCTAGGGTTTTTATAGGGTTGCTCCAAGGTGTTTTTGGAATTGGATATCCAACCCTAAAATTAAGAGTAGTTTACTGAGGGGAAAAAAGGGAAAAAGTCAATTTTCTCAAAATCAGCTCTAACGATTTTAATTAAATTTCATTTCAAAACATTTATAAATATTCCAAACAAAATGGCTACTCTCAATATTTCAACAAAATGCCTTTAAGGGCTCGGGTCTGATGCGTAAATTATCTTTTTTTTTTATCATATATTCGAAACTATTTGAGATATGAAATTACTTATTGTTACAAATATGTAGATCTATTTATAATACAAATATTTTATTTGAATCATATTTTTATAAAACTAATAACTTTCAAGCTATACGCAAAAAATATATTTTTTAACTTTTCGAAAACTAAAGGTAAAGTATTGCGACCGTAAAAAAAAATCTAACTTGAAATGTTGATGGATGTTGACGTCTCATAAACCCCCGAACCGTAAAAATTGGTCTTTGCAATTCCGTCTGTCTGTGTGTTTGTTTAAACTTAAAATTAAGAGTAGTTCAGTAAAGGTCGAAAAGAGAAGAAATCTATTTTCTAAAAATCAGCTCTAACGATTTTGATTAAAATTCGTATATAGGCTTTGATTAAGATTATAAACTATTTGAAATAATAAATAACTTATCATTGCAAAATTGTAATACTATAAAAAATAAAAATACTTTAAATGAAATATATTTTTATAAAACCAACAGTTTCTGAGATATTGGCAAATATATTAATACAGTTTTTTTTAGCTTTAGTTGTAGAGAGATAACGCAATAATTTTCCAGTGCCATAGAGTAATTAAATATAAGTCTCTCAAAAAGCTTATATTATTTTTCCTTAAACCTCTTAGGAGAAATATTGGTACAACAATGATCTATCTCCATTTTAGACTCAATAGTCAATATTTACATCTTTTATTGGTCAAAATTTATAAATGAGGAATTTAATCGCAATGCAATAACATGAATATGTGCAACACCTAATAAAATGTCGAAAATTTTAACCTGAAGTCGAAATTTTAATACAAAGTGTTGACCCTTGTTGACCCAATATTGATCTTTTTTATCGGTCCAAACACACAAATGAGGACATCAATTCTTTAAAAATAAATTTATAAAATTCAAAACCGGGAGCCAAAAAATGTTTTACATAATTATAGAGCAATTTATGCTTTGGTTTGCTAGTGTATATTATTTCGTTTTACATATATTACGAGTTTTGAGTAAATATCGTCATTTTTAAACAATAGAGTGTAAAAGTCCTTGAGGAATTCTGTACTGTTTATTTAATTAAGAACCACTTATTAAATGACGTGGGGTTTCTGAACGTCAACAACACGAATCAGGCACCTCGTTAGACATCCCCCTTAATATTTATGTCAATTTTATTTAAAATCGTATAAATTTTGTTTAATTTGAGTATAAATTTATAACATGAACATTTCGCAAGAGCTATTTTGCTTATTCGATTATGTTCAAGTTTGTATCCACAAGTGTACAACAAACTTTTAAGTAAGTGAATTAGATTGGTGCTTAATGTATTTAACTTAATAACAGTAATAATAATAATGATACTTAGCTCTACGTCTTACAACCCATTCGGGTTATACGCTTTTGAATTGAATACATTGTGTGAACAAAAATAAAATAGGTTTTGAGTTAGGTGACCAATTGAATCATTCTATATTGATTCATGTCTATATTTATAATCAGTTGTGATCTCTGAAATATTTTAGCAATTTAGTGAGAATAATAAACTTTTTTTTAAAATTTTACGTATTTAACATGTACTTTCTGAACCAGGAGTTCTACCTTGGGGTATGGGAACCAAATACTGGATGTATGGGATTCTATTTCTAAATAGCAAATATCACACTGGTTTAAGCTAAACCCTGATAAGCCGTTTTATAAAACACCAACATATTTTTTACGACCAACATTTTACTAATTTATTTAGTGTTATTTTATATATATCGATAATATCTATCAAAAGTGACAGGTGAAAGTCACATGACTTAACGTGTGAATACGCGAAAGGAGATTTAATAGCTTCTATAGCAGTCATTTGATGGCTTTTCAATGAAAATCTGAGTAGAGCTTGTGTGTTTGTGATTTGCCATTTTTCTTTAAATAAACACGATACATTCATTTTGATTTTCTTTTAGCTGTTCTTTTTTATTTATTTTTTTGTTTTTCAGCCACGTGTCCTACTACCCGTTTGGGCTATATGCTTATATACTAATTACGCTAGAGGTATATGAGATTAGGACGGTTATAATTGGGGGGAAGTTTACCCGCATTTGCATGGAGGGAGATTGGTGGAAATACATTTTTCTAAAACCACCCTCAGTACATCTGACCGAGATTCGAACCTTGATCTCCCCTTCATCGGCAGTCTAGTCTACTGCGAGAGTTGCATCTTAGACCATGCGGCCACCCAATCGGTTAGTTGTTCTGTTCCTAACTATCCATATTTAGAGTAAAACCACGTTATTGACTTTTTTTAAAGTCATACTGGTTCTCTATAAGACTGAAGGTGCTGATGATGATTATAATGATAATGATGATATTTATAAGGGGTTATGGGAACATATTGGGCGATCCATTGGTTATATGTAATGGACAGCCACACAACAACCAGCCTTCGGCAGTTAATTTATCACTGCTAAAAGGGAAACCCCAAAATCACCCTTGATAAATTTTTCGGCCATGCTGGTAATCGAACCTGGCACCCTTTCTTCAGAAGGCAGATATGCTACTGACAGGGCCAAGATGTTTTACTATATTATTTCATTATTATATAAATATAAAATAAATGTATAACAAAGAGGGAAATTTAAATTAGTTGAATATACAAAAATATGTTTTGTAAAAACTAAATATATGTTTTGTCATTGATTTCAGAAATAAGCAATTATAACAATTTTGGTTTTAAAATAGTTTTCCTTTTCAAGTTTAGATCATATTCTCTTTTATGTATAGGGTCCTGAGTTTGGAACTTTCAGAGTTGAGATATTTCGAGCGAATCCTTAGGCGGAGTAGTTATTAAATGGTTCGAAAAAAAAAAAAAAAGTGAAAACTTTCTAAAACATAAAATTTTTCAGAACAAATTTAAGGGAAAATTTTTCATTTCACCTCTTTATCTACAGCCTTATATATTAAATGAGACGGTGACCTGGTGGTTTAGGGGTAAGCTGTCAGGCCTCTGTGTCCGGGGTTCAATCCTCGGTCCCGGCACAGATTTATCTGATTGCCAAACCCTTCCTTCAACTCTGACAAGACGTGTATCAATCACAACTTGTGAATGTGTGGAGTGCCAGGCCTCCACAGTGGTTCGGATCCCACGTTAAACTGTAGGTCCTCCATTTCATCTCACAATCACCCTACCATTACGCATTAGCGTAAGTGCGTTTAAAACCGAACGGGTAGTAAGACGCGGTGATAATAATATTAGATGAGTCAATTCAGGGGCGTGTAATTATATGTATTCATTTTAAAAATATGTGTATACAGTTTATTCAACAATCAATTTATTAAGTAGATATAAAACCAAATAAAATTGATTGCGCTAATTTTTGGCAAGTCAAGAAATATTTCAATAGTCTTTATATTTTCAATAGATTAAACGGTAATACTGGCAAATGTAAAATATCCCTTTATTAAATTCTTGTAAACGCTTATTAAATGTGCGACCTGCATAGGTGGCCGCGAGTTTTAAGGCACCAAGCTCATCTAGTCTAGTTTGCCGGTGGTGGTCGAAATTTGAGCCCCTGTACGAGAAATATGAGGGGGTACCCTTTCCTTAAATGTTTTTCAACCCTACTTCTACGCACATGCGGGTTCATTTTATATCAATTCTACCTTATTAATCCCTAACCCATATGTGTGACTAAGTTCACATAGCTTGGACGTATAATTCACCTCTGTGGTGTTTAAATACATTTGTAATTATTTTAATACTTTTTACCACGACATTTCACTTTTAGGCCAACGGTCGAGCTACAACCAAATTCGTTTAACCCACATTGTCATTGATATGATGGAACAATAATTCAAACCAAAATCCGGATATATATATATATGTGTGTGTGTGTGTGTGTGTGTGTGTGTGTGAATAGACTGTGGGTGTCCTTGCGTGTAGCTTCGTGCCCCAAATTTGATCGAGATTGGTTTATTAATTTAAATGCTATAAAACACTTGAGCATGAAAAGTCAATTTAAAAAATATGTTATCTGACAGTTTTAAATGTTAATAAATCAACTTTCAAGTAATCATACGTCAGGTTATGTGAGCTGCAGCTGTTACTTTAGTATATCAATCATCAATAATAATAAAATAACACTAATTTAGTAAATAATTTAGTAAATCAATTTTGGCCGCAAAAAAAAAGTATTAGTGTTGTCTTAAGGATCCTTACTTTATAAAATGGTATTGTATCTAATTCATAAAGTCTTTTAACCAAGACTACGATAAAATACCTTTATATCCTCAAAGGCAAGAGAAGATGAAGTCATTTAAGAGTAGGGAATAATTCTTGAGGCATGTGAGTGCAACATGTGTTCAGAGTGACTCTTGCCCTATGTCGCCATGTATGTACAGTACCTGTGGGCCTGCAGGTCAACCTTGGCTGGCCAGGGCTAGAACAGGGACGAGGTCAAGGTCACACAGCCTGACCCACCCCCCCACTCCTCCCTCCTTTTATCCGATCATGCGCAAGCACACACTGTCGCATCCTCCAGAGGCGCTGTTCGTACTCACCGCGGCGCCCAACCCCACAGTACTCTTAATACTCTCTCTCTTTCTCTCTCCTTCTCTTAGCCTAGCGCTAATGACGCAATTTTTGATTATTGGAAACCTTAATGATTATAATAATCACACTTCCAATTTTTTTTAAAAAATAAAGTCTTTTAGGGAAAAATAACTACATATAATTTAGTCGGCAAAGTAGAAAATATTTTGATGTGTTATTTGGGTTTTATTTAGGGGTCACAGTGCAGCTAAGTAAAGTGAAAGGTTTAAAGAAAAACCAAAACTCAATACTTTAATTATTATTATGTAATTTTCTTTTAAATCCTAAATAAACAATGATTGACTGATAAAAAGAATATTATTACTATTAATATTACTATACGGTAACATATCTGTTATTTATCCATGCTTGCGTTATAGAAGACATTTAATGATAATTCTGTGTTAAACATATGTTTTGAAGCATTAAAAAATATATTTATATGTTGAAATGTGTCATTTTTTTAAGTTTTTTTTTTAATCTGTTCATGATTTATTTAAGTTTTTATCTTCCTTCTAAAAGTTTAAAAATATGCAAAGGTTATTGTGGTTGTCGAAGTAGAAACAAATTAGATTTTACCTTCGACTTCTACATTTTAAAGCTTCACGCATTCATAGGTGTTTTTTTATAGGTATTGATTAAATCCACCAAAAATGACAGCTGCAGATCACATGACGTTTACTTATTAATACGTTAAAGTAGATCCAATTACTTTTCTAGCCGTCAGCCGTCAGCCGTCAGCCGTCTTCCTATGAAAATCGGACTGTATTAACAAACCATGTCCAGTACTTACTAAGAGCAATTCACTTAAATTATTTTTTGCCCCTATTATTGTTACCCATCCTGGAAATTCACATTTAATTACAGTTATGGTTTAGTGAGAAAACATTTATGAATCAAATATTTGAGTACACCTCACCGGAACTCAAACTCCGACCATCCTCGTCACCAGCTTATCAAAGCTAATAATAAGAAACTGACGGCTTCGTCCACGTTTCCACCTGTAGAGGTTAAGTAAAGTTCAATGCATCGAATACGATAATAAAAGTAAAGACACGCGATTCACACGTTCGCCAAAAATAGGAAGCATAATCTGCGCGGTAATTCACACACTTTAAGTTGACCCATGATGCATTGCAACGTTTTAAAACAACTGATTATCATCTTATTTTATTTTATAATGGATAAACATATATTCTAGATTATTCTATCGATGGATGTTTTCAAATTACAACGCTCTATCGGAGCACAATCCAATACGTCGATAAACACGTTTTACATTAACGGGTTATTTCAAATCTCCTCACAACGGCCAACGAAGCTGTTTGCTAGCTTTTGGCTGAGAGCGCATGCGTTGTCAAATGCGCATGCGTACCGATTTGAGTTGGTTTGCTCTGAGATTTGATTGGTTCCCCCGTGCCGAACATCTCTGGCAGAGAGGACAAAGTAGATAACAGTTGAACTTTAGCAGAACAGCTCGCGCCGATTAAGCGGAAATCTTGTGATTGGCTTAGAGCTCGTCACGTGACTAAGTTTCTGTTCTGCGCTAGTTTTTCGGTGAGCGTGGGAATCCACAGTAAGGCTCGCAATAAACTGGATTGCCGATGACTGGGAGATCTAGGTTCGAATACCTGTCAGGTGTACTAAGGGTGGTTTTCCCTAAATGGTTATACTCTATTCCACGTAAATGTGGGTACACTTAATCTAAATTCAACATTGTTCATCTCCAGCACGTTAGCGTAATTAGTTGATATTCATTTAAGTGTAACCCGAACGGGTAGTAAGACAATGTTCTAAAAAGAATAGTAATAACACCCGAACTGCTAGTTACGTAGGATGATCGCCAGGTTTATATAGTTTGGTTTTCCAGTAACGAAGAGGTCGGGGTGCGATTACCGGCAGGATATTTTGAAGGTTTTTTTTATTTTAAAAATGGGTTTACACTTTACCTCCATGAAAATGCTGGTACACTTAGTCTAAACTATCTTCCTTACCATACTAGTGTGGTTAAAATAATGTGGATAGTCCGACACTTTAGCTTAGTTGGTAGTACTCTACCTACTATGACAAGGGTCCCGAATTTGATTCTCAGCATGGCAAAAAAAATTATCACGGGTGAAATATGGGTTTATCCTTTCACAGTGATCAGTTAATGACAGGGGGCTGGATGTTGTGTCTTTTTTTAATTTTAAGTTAGTTTATAAGTTGTGAAAACGGGGTCAGCTCATTCTCTTGAGGACAATTGAGGAGCTAATTAAATTAAAAAGTAGCGGCTCCGGTCTAGAAAACTTAGATATGTGGCCGGCGGGTTCATTATGCTGACTACATGACACCCTCTATCCGCTTATGCGGTGGCCACTCAGTCTGTTTAGATCACTTGCGGAATGGTGCGATGGAGAGTTTTTTAAAGTCGTGTGTGGTTGATATCAGCAGTTGGTTGGGGAATTTTATAATACCCCGAATATAATAAATTTAAAATATGCGAATGGCTCTGACAGGTGGTGATATTTTTGAGGGAAAAAATAGAAATAAAACTATAAAAATGATTAAAATATAAATCATTTATCTGAAAGAGAGTGAGGACTTATAAGCGACATATTTTGAAATACACTCCTTTAATATTATCACCTCAGTGGGTTCTTTAATTAAGTTTATGTTGATTGCATTAAAAAGAAGACAAACTAATCCACTTATATTCCTCTCAAGTTTAATTTTAATCTTTCGAAACGGATATTCATAAAATTAAAAAATATTAGTAGAATTTTTATTTTCCAAAATACGATACCGGGTAGATATTCGTGCTGTGCTTAGTAAATGCTTCAAACAGTTTTAATTGAAATCCAATTAAAGTAATTCGAATTAATTTTCGGATAGCTCTTTTACTGTTCAGTCATGAAGGAAGGGTCCTTACATTTGTAATGATTGGTATAATAGTTTCACAGTAGCATGGACCTTTCCTGAAAGAAAGTGTTTTTTTTCTGCACCACAACTTACTACAAGTTTAGGTTGGACGCTTACGTAATAATACGCTAATGTGTTGAATATGAGTAAAGTTGAACTTAGAGGAAGTGTACCCACATATGAGTGAGAGAGAAAGTGGATTTATTTTTAAAATCACCCTCTGTACACGCGACCGGGCTTCAAACACCGATCTCCCCATCACCTTTAACTCCAGTCTATTGCAAAAATGATGCCTTAGTTAGACCATTACACCAACTAAGTGGGCGACTATATAAATCTCATTAGATATAGTTTCCTAAGATTTTGTTTTGTCTCTTTGACAAATTATATAAATTGATATAACTTGTTTAAATATTTGTATTAAAAGGAGTAGAATATATATTATAAGGGGAAGGGTTTATTGGGGGGGATCGTTTTATCATATTTACTCATTTAGAACTCAATTCATCACATGGTCAGTTTATAACTTGCATGATTCCCCTTAAGGACACTGTTTTTGCAATTTTTATAAGAAATTTTTTTTTGTCCAAAATAAATAATAGAAACATAAAGTTTAATTTCATTCACAAGGTGATATCAACGTTTCTTAAATATCTGCTATGGGCATAGTGGCATTAGATTACAAACTTCTAAAATGAAGAGAAAATGTCATTAAATTCCAGGAAACGCTTGACAGATATTTAAGAAATGTTGCTATCACCACGTGAAGAAATTAAACTTTATGTTTGTATTAAAGCAATATTTTATTTATTTCGACCAAACGAAGTTCACTACAAAAAAAAGTGGTATTCTCTCACTTTCCCTACATCCCCACCTTAAGTCACACAGTTCTTGAAAGTTCTCCTACATCAACTCTTGGGGTATGAGCGCTTTCTCCCCACTCTATAAAGATTCTGGAATAGGAATCCTGTCAGGGCTGCTTGTTCACCTTCTTCTGCCTATCCATTCATACGCACACTAACTACATTCTCAATACACTGTGTACCCTTGCACAGAATCGATTCTGAGCCCCGCTCCAATGGGTACGTGGATAAACGTGTCAGTCCAGCCTTCTTGTCTGTCTGGCAGGCAAAGGGAAGGTCGTTATTTGAAACAATGCTGGAGTTTTATTTTTTAATAAATAGTTTACCTCATTTCTTCAATGCAAACACTGATACATTTTGTTCTAAATACCAACACTTACTATGGTAAAATATGCGTATATCCCTGAGGGGTAGTAAGCAACACTGTACATGCAAACACAAACACAAAGTACACTTCATGCTAATTAACATTTTTGGAAAATATTACAGCTAATTTACTACTGTGTTTGTCACATTAGAACGTATTGCTGAAATAATGTTCTATTATAGTATTGGTAGTTTTTGTTATTGCATTTAAAGCAAGGATAAGATAGAGTTAATATTATTGAAATTATTCCCGCAGGTAACTTATACAATTAATTTATAAGAAATGAATTTATTTCGTTTAAAATGTTCTGAGTTCTAAAGTATTTAACTAGTATTAAGTTTATATTATTATTATTTATATTATTATTATTTATATTATTATTATTATTATTATTAGCACCACATCATACTACCCGTTCGGTTTACAAGCACTTACGCTAATGTGTAATGATATGGTGATTATGAGATGAAATGGAGGACCTACATTTTAACGTGGAATCCGAACCACGGTAGAGGCCTGGAATTCCACGCATTCAGAGCTGAAGGAAGGGTTTGTCAATCATATAAATCTGTGCTGGGAGCAAGGATTGAACCCCTGACCCCCAGCACAGAAGTCTGACACCTTACCCCTAGACCGCCAGGTCACCTTTAATTTATAACTATTAGCTTTTCATATATATTTATGTACATTCTCAAAGATAATTTACACTGTAAATACACGTATTCATTTTTATTTTTTTTACTAAAGTAGATGGAGCTTTTAAAGCCACTCTCAAGCTTAGGATACCCACAAGACTAGGCAACATTATCCCGTAAAGCCCAAAATTAAAACTCGCCTTTCTTGAAATATGTAAATGGTTTTTATTTATTTCCCTTTCCTAATAACTTAATCATCACTGCCTCCAGCTAGGAAGGATGTTAATAAAACCCCTCTGAAACACGATCACAATTTGATTATGGCGCAGCGCGACACAAAATTGATCAGGTTAAGTGCTACATCATTTGCCCCGTTGTCAAGATACCAGGCTACGAGCTTCAGTGAAAGATATACAGTCCTAATTTTATCTGACAAATATAAAATTTACTAAAATATAACTTTCATAAGAAGAGCCTTATCTGACAGTTAGAAAAGTGACTAAAGTCCAATTTCATGGAAATATTCTTATCTAATAGCTAAAAAAATGCTACTATAATATAATTTCCTTTGGAATGACCTTATCTGACGGATCGAGAAGCTACTATACTTACATTTTCATAGTAAGGACCTTATCTTACAGCTAGAAAATATAATATAGTCACATATTCATAATAAAAGCCCTATCTTACAGCTATAAAATTACTATAGCATAATTTTCATAGTAAGGAACTTTTTCTGATGGCTAGAGAAGATATTATAGTCACATTTTCATAATAAGGGCTTTATCTGACAGCTTTAAATTAACTTTTTTATAATTTTAATAGAATGGGCCTTATCCGACATATATAAAAGCTATTAGGTCTAGAGTACAGATTTCATGAAAATAGCCTTATCTGACAGCTATAAAAATTACTAAATCTGTCCTCACGTATTCATACGCCAGTTCATGTGATCTGCAGCTGTCACTTTTAATAAATATTATTAAAACCTATAAAATTACACTATTCATACAATGAATGTTGACAAAGTTGATCGTAAATGATATGTTTGTTTAGGCTCTTCTTACTTGCTGAATATAAAATTGATCCACAAATATCTGCTCAAAAGTAATAGCTACCCCTTCCAACGCAACCCTCTCCAGCTTAGTTGTACTGCCTCACCAGGAATGTATATTTTACAACCATACAAGCAAAGAGAATACAAAGTTCTTTGTCTGCATTATCGTCGTTCTTCCGACAATTGTGTGATTAAAAAATGTATTTTTTTAATATTTATGCATTTATTAAGAATCGAGAATATTAAAAAAATATATTTGTTAAATCAAAAAGCTTTAAACTTTGAAAATGCCTAAAAATGACCCAAAAAGGGCGCAAACCAAGAAAATATGACCTAAAACTCCAAAAAGACCAGTCATTCAAAAATGACCAACACTAAAACTGTTCCACAACCAGGGGATCATGAACATAATTTTTGTACATTTCTGTACATATTATGAACATTGTGTGATCCGCCTCGGTTGCGTAGTTGGCTAACGCGCTAGTTTCGTGTTCAGACAGACTGCGGAGGATGGGGAGATCGATGTTCGAATCTTATTCGGGTAAGCCGAGGGTAGTTTTCCCTAAATGGTTTTACACTCTCCCTCCACGCAAATTCGGGTTAATTTCCTCTAAATTCAACCTTCCCAAGTCCTAACCCATTAGTGTAATTAGTACTTAAGCGTATAGCCCGAACGTATAGTAAGACGCGGTGCTAAATTTAAAAAAAAAATGTGTGTTTTGTAAAAGATATATTTAAAATGACTTCATCAAAATCCTGGGCCTGGTATTAGTATTATTTCTGATTCTATGTAGCAAACATATTTCTAGTGACTTAACGTATAACTATATTAAAAGTGTTTCAGTAACTATTTTATTTGTCAACAAAGTCTCTTTCTATCTAAATTAGACAGTAGCTTTGGTACTGATCTAACTAGACGTCGCATTGAAGTGCCATCTTCATTGGAAAACAGTGGAATTGAAACCACTGAAATATTTTTACCATATTTAGAAACAAATACAACTATATATATATGTATATACATATAAATTGATCTCAATCTAGCTGTTGTCAAGCGAAGAATACAGTAACCACATTTAGATGATATTTCTGGTTCGAGAGTAATATAATATCCAGACTACTGATAAGCTGTTAAATGGGCTCTAAAGGGGAAAACATTATTTTTAGGTCTTAATAAATGAAGTTTGGAGGGGAAGAAACCCCAAAAAAAAAAACAGCTTAGAGGAAGGTTATAAGCACAAACAAAAAAAAGGGAGGGGGGGCACAAAGTAATCTCCTTTTTTTCGTGAGTTACGGAATTGCGTAACGTGTTCGTTTGTCTTATATCGATCGATTTGCAAAGTTTGTTGAATGAGTTGGATCACCCCACCTCCCCCTTCCAAATCACCCTACATACCCAAACAAAGACCTTTCTTCAACCTTCCTCTTACTCCTCCGTTTTCATCCTATCCCATCTCCATAGAAAGTGGACAACA
This sequence comes from Timema genevievae, assembly GCA_902155825.1. NCBI lineage: Eukaryota > Metazoa > Arthropoda > Insecta > Phasmatodea > Timematidae > Timema > Timema genevievae. The sequence continues at coordinate 193,064 of CABFWO010000791.1, read as the reverse complement.
GCCGTTGTATCAGAGATCCTTCAGATTGGATAGGAGAACGGGGAGGGGGTAAGGGGGGGTTTAGTGGGCAAGAGGGGAAGGGAGGGGTTCTAACTCTTCTCACATCAAACAAACTAGTCTGAAGTAGAAAACAATTTCACGCTACTCTTGCTTCAAGTGTTGGGAGATATATGGGGTTTAAATTTAAAATCTCTCTATTATTTGATATAAATTATTGTGGAGTAAAGTTTGGAGAGATAAAACGTTAACGACTAGAAATAATAATAAAAAAAATCTCCTGTGGTAACATGGTATATGGCGTCACTGTCTTAACAGACTAGACTGACCGATGATGAGAGATAAGGGTTTGAATTCCGGTTGGATGTACTGAAGGTTGTTTATATCCTAATTAGTTTCCAACTCTCCCTTCACGTGATTCGTAAAATAATAAATAATGCGCGCACCACACAAAATTTTTCACACCTCTATTTAAATTATACTTATAGCCCGTTAGATATGTGAAACCAAATAATATATATTGTTACAGAAACGTAATGGGAACAAAAGAACATCGAGTATTACCAAAGAGTAAACATGAAATACTATAAACTGTTACAGAAACATATTATTTGTGCTGTGCATTTTCAAATCTCCATTTCCAAAAGCTCCATTTAAAAAATATAATCAGGCTAAAATTCGGTAAAATATTTATTTTATAAAATATTCGTTCAAATAAATTGTTTTGTTTAGAGTCCTACAACCTTTACAATAAGTTATTTAGTTTCTCAAATAGTTGTGAAGATATGATTAAAACTGTAAGTTTACGCTTATGTTCAAAATAATTTTCATGGAAAAATGAGATACGGTATTTCGTTTTTAATGTTAAATGATGCCCAGATACAAAATTTAACTAAAATCGTTAGAGCCTCTTTTCCGGAAATTGATTTTTTTTAAATCTTTTTGCTTCTAAGTATACTACCTCTAATTTTAGGGTTGGATAGTTAATTCCAAACACCCCTTTGGAGAACCCTTTGAAAACCCCAGATATCACGTTTTAGTCCAAACGGTATAGTGGTTTAGGTTCTGGTCCCAGAAAAATATAGATAGACAGACAAATGGCAATGCAAAAACTACATTTGTTCGTATCCAATTTTTTGATGATCACAATAATTCCTCTAGACAAAGGGGTGTGAGAAAATAGGAGTTACGAACGGAGGCTTTTTTCCAACATTGCTTTCCACTCTCTCATTCTCCACACAAATGCGGGTACACTTCCTCTAAATATAACCTTCATAATCCCTAAAACCATAAGCATAATTAGTACATAAGCGTATAACCCAAATGGGTAGTAAGATGCGATGCTAAAAATAATAATAAATAAAGATGAACGATGCTCCATTAGCGTGTATATAGTTCGAAGTATTCACCCAAACTGTACATTTCGGCAAATGCGGGCAATCCTATTGAATGCTAACAGACATCATCGTAAATATTCATTTTATATAACTGAGGCTTATATAATGGATAATTTGAGTAACACAATAATAGCTCAAACATTCGTAAATATGAGAAAATAAAAACATAACAAAGAAGCAAAATTTGAGGGAATGGTTGTGAGGGATTGTAGAGAAAAAAACCCAATGGAATGGGTGGGGAGTGAAATGGTTGATGATGAAAGTAAAAAAAAAAAACCTCTCGAGCTTACTGGAGATATTCTCTACTGTCACGTATCTCCAATGTAGGGACACTTAAGGGCATTCTCCTTCTCACGTATCTCGAATGTAGGGACACTTAAGGGCCTCCCTTTACACATTGAAAAGGTAATGAAAATTTCCAAGGAAAAGGTGAGAGGGAAGATATTCCAATAAGATCGATGAATGAATGAGATATAGCTCTGACCTACTGAAACTCGTTGTACGGTATGCAATAACGATGCTCGGATTTGTTTTAGTGTTATTGTAGTGTCAGAATAGTCTTAGCGTGTGGTATGTATAAATGAAGTTGAGTGTTTAATGCTAGTGTAGTTTTAACGTGGTCTGAATGAACGAGTTTCACTGAAAATGTAGTGCTTGTGCAGTTTTTAAGTGGCGAAATTTGCTTGATAAGAGAAATACTTTCCTGGTCTTTAGGTCAATGAATGACGTAAGAGACTTAGTGGAGTTATAGTGGCGATATGATGTTAGACAGTAAAATTCCACTCACATTACACTAACCCCAAACCAAATTGACCTCAATCTTACCTATCAATCACTATGCTTTGTTCAGTACTTGTTTAAATATAGATGACACATGTAGGAAGCGCTTGATTACATTTAATTAACTGTAATGAAATGTTGTACCAATGTTTTAGCAGCGATCACACCTTTGTGTGGTTTGATCTGGTCAATGAGGCTTTCCTTTCGTTTGCGTTTTAGACTTCTTCGTCAAATAGGATCTGTTGGATTCTGGGCAAAGGTATTTTTTTTTCCAACAATGTAACTTCAAGAGCACTGCCACGTTTAAGAATCACAATTTCATTGCTATACTCCAATTTTCATGGGAAGATCCAATTTTGACAACATTTTACTATTTTATTTGTCTTATTTTATATGTAGCAACAATGTTTATCAAAAATGACAGCTGCATCTGACCTGCTGACGTATGAACACGTGAAAGTATATTTAGTCACTTTTTCTAACTATCAGATAAGATTATTCCTGTGAAAATTTGACTGTGAAGTGCAGGTTAATTCACTTTTTTTGTTTTCTAGAACTACGAGCTAATCCCTTACTCAAACTAGTTTTAAGTTTCTTTCCCCTTTGCTTCGTTCCGTGGGGCGCCACTGTTTAGGGAATTATTTCCAGATTGTTAGCGACCGGCAGAAACAGATAACAATAAATATAATGTTGTGACCAAACATTACAGGGAATGCCTTCAAGTCGGAATGTTTCATTCTATGTTCTTATACAGTGGCCAACGGAAAGTAGGTTCGCCAGTTCTTTAGATACTTGCATCCAATCTCCTTAAAATCCATTTTCACATTATCCTCCCATCACTCAACGTCTTTGCCTACCAAAGGGTCTTGAACCTTCAGGTTTCCCAACTAAAGTGTTGTTTACATGCCTGTCATCACCCATACTAGCTACATGAACACCTCACCTCATTTTGCACGTCTTTATTATCCATAGTATGTTTGAGGATGTGTACAAGCAGTCAAGTTAACTCTTCATGATGTAACTTTCTCCGTTATCATGTTTGTTAATCCCGCTTAGGCCAAAATATATTTCTCACCCTCTTTGCACTCAGTAATCCTCAATTAGCTTGGTACGCCTTACATCCGTAAAGAAAACGTGTAGTATTATAGTTTTGTGTTTTATCAGTTTAGTTTTCTGAAGCAGAGGACGAGATCATAATAGCTTACAAAACTGAATAACAGCAAACATTGTCTGCATTAGTTATGTTTTTGACATCTTCTTGAATTTCATTCCCACGTTTTAGTGAAGTTTCTAGGTATTTGAATCAGTCATCCTCTTCAAAATGCATGTTGTCATATTCTACACATTAGTTAATATAATGTAGCTTAATTTTTTTTAAAAACTGTATATGCATTCAAATTCGTAGAGTAGCGGCTCATGACAAAGACATTTATAAATCCTATAAGCAATCGCCATTTTATAAATAAAATATTCAGAGGCAATCTAGGAAAAAGAATAGTCAATTTTTGGAGAGGTTATTTCAGTTTTAGACGCTTTAGCATATTATTAATAATACATTGATATGTGATAGAAATAGCGTATGTGGTAAGAGCCCATCATTATCATCTACATCCACCTGTTGGCGAAGAAAGTGCCAACTTCTGTGGACAGAGGGTGTCAGTTGGTCAGCACAAATAGCCCTCCGACTGTTAATCTCAGTTCTTTGGAGCAGAACTGCTACTTTTTCATTCAATTAACTCCTCATTTGTCTTCATGAGGCTGAGTTGACTCCGTTCCAGACCCACTGCTTCACAGAAAGTATGGAAGCTCTGGGTTTCAAACCCGAGACCTCTGTATCTGTGGCCAGAAACTCTGACCACAAGACCACATGTTATCTAGCTATACTCTATCAATGTTATGAGAGGCGGCAACAGCTTGTAGAAGGTTCTTTATTGCAAAAAAATTGTCTTAAAGTAATTAATGTCAACTTATTCGGAATTCTTTTTAGCACCGCGTTTTACTACCCGTTCGGGTTGTACGCCTATATACTAATTACGCTAATGTTTAGGGATTAGGAAGGTTTAATAGAGAGGAAGTACATCCGCATCTGCATGGAAGGAGAATGTAAAACAATTTAGGGAAAACCACCCTCAGTGCACCCGATCTGGATCGAGCCCCGATCTCCCCGTTTTCAGCAGTCTAGTCCAACACAAGAGTAGCGCGTTAGACCAGGCGACCACTGAAGTGGGTGGAAATTATTATTGATAGTATTACTAAGAAAATAATTATTTCCGAATAGGTTGATGTTAGCTACTTTCAGCCAATATTTACAATAATGAACTTTATGCTGTCACCATTCCCCTTCTCTTAACGTATCTGTGGTACACTTAGGCAGGTTATACAATCCTAGTTACGGTATTGTATCGAGGTACGGTTTTATGGAGTCTTAAATATTAAATAGTTAAATTAAGACCAGTGAAACCGTTTTTAGCATTTAAAAAAAATTCCAATATTCTATTTTTCTATTTTTAAGTGAAAAAGGAATATATATATAGTTCGATTGAAATTGAATCTAACAATCTAGTCGGCCATAAGATGGGCTCACACAAAAATAAACTTAATAGGAAATATTAATAAAAATGGCTAAGTGTTTAGGTCCTAGAAAGTATACACAAACCTACTTCTGTGGCCGCATGGTCTAAGGCGTTACTCTCATGTTAGACTAGACTACTGATGACAGGAGATTGGGGTTCGAATTCCGGTCGTATACTGAGGCTTTTTTTTTCTAAAAAAAATTACTCTCGCGCGCTCTCTCTCTCTCTCGCGCTTTCTCTCTCTGTCTCTCTGTCTCTCTCTCTCTCTCTCCATGCAAGTGCGAGTAAACCTCCTATAAATCCAACCTTCCTCATCCCTAGCTCACTATCGTAATTAGTAATTAATATTCATATAACCTGCACAGTAGGTAATACGCGGTAATTAATAAAACTAAACAATTTAGGAGTAAGGGGCACATAAAAAGTATATATATTTTTAATGCAGACACAATTTTTCAACACTGCATACCTCCATCATAGTAAAGTTAAACATATTTTATATGTGATTTAAAATTCCTAAGTCATAAATGAATGATTGATTAACTCGAATCTAAAAAATGCACCCGTTAAAGGAAAGGAAACTAAAATATAATGTGGTTACATTATTTTAGATTAATTAGCACATTACGTTTATGATTTTATACCCACTGGTTATTTTAATTTTAATTTTGTATATTTAAATATTTTTTAAACATTGTGCAAGTATTCTTTCCCTGAAAAAAAAATATCATCCCGTTGGATGTTTATTTAAAAAATAAACGAGGTCTAGTTTCCGGAGTAAGAGAATGCTAAACACACTTGAATTTCATGTCTGTGTTTTGAATATCAAAACTAGATTGCGCTTGCTTCACACTGACTTGATTTTGACGCTTATTTAAAAAGTTTCCGGAAACTTGTTGGACTTGTTTTTCCTTCATATATAAGATTACTATGAATTCTTAAACTCGTGCAAGAAACATTATGTTGTGTCTAGGATGGTGAAAGTATTGACAAAATAATTTCAATTCAAAAGTAGATAGAAACTTTTTATTTAAACGGAAATAGCGTAGTTTTGAACCTCTGCAATCTCGCGTTTCCATTTTGTTCTAACCATTCTTTTTCCAATTTTCATTTCTTCTCTTAGAACAAGATGACTTTAACAAATGGGATTGAACTTAACGGATTAGAATGGATTTATTTAACTCTCTTTTTTTACCACGAAGTCTTACTACCTTTCCGGGATGCACATATTTTAATTACGCTAATGAAGTAGGGAGGAGGAAAGTAAAATTTAAAAGAAATGTACCCGTACTTGCGAAGAAGGAGGAGGGTAAAAACACCCTCAGTACACCTAGCCGGGATTCTAAACCCAACCTCCCCATAACCAGCAAGTCAGACGAGAATACAATGAAACTGTTTTCAAAGTTTGTTCAACACTATAGACTTGCCTATGATCTGAAATGCGACACTAAATTTAAGTAAAATAATTTTTTTTGCCCGCTTTGATGGCAACATGGTCTAAGGCGTCACTCTTATAATATACTAGAGTCACTAGACTGCTGATGACGGGGAGGTCGGGGTTCGATTCTGATCAGATGTACTGAGGTTTTCCATCCTCCCTCCACGCAAATGCAGGTAGACAAATCTAAATTCAACCTTCCTCATCCCTAGCATATCAGAGTAATTAGTAAATATTGGTACAATCCAAACGGGTAGTAAAACGCGGTGCTGAGAGGAAAAAAACAAACTTTTTACTACCGCCTCATACTACCTGTTCAGGTTGTCCGCAAAGGCTACATGATAATTACTCTAATGGGGTCGAGCTGAGGAAGGAATAATTGTATAGGCAATCTACCCAAATTTACTTGAAAGAGAGTGGGAAATCATTTAGGAAAACCCACCATCAATCAACCCGACTGGAACTCAAACCCGGATCTCCGTGTTTAGCAGGCCAATCTAGCACGAGAGTGAAGACTTAAGAAGTTTCAGCCACTGGAGCTGGTAGGTAGAATAACTCATTAATTTTTTAAACATTTTTGGAAATATCGATATGAAGTCAGCTATACAGATAATCCAATGGTCCCGGGTTTGATTCCCGGCATGGCCAAAAATGTATCATTGATGGAAAATAAGGGTTTACCCTTTCACATGGATAAGTTAACGGCTGGGGACTAGGTTTTGTCCCTATCCTAGTCTTAAATTATATCATAAGGCATATTATAAGGCATAAGATGCTACGACAGGCTTAGCAAGCCGGTAGTGGAAAATATATGGCTTGAGTAAAAAAAGTGACCCAGGTCACAGGCTGGAAACAGTAACGGATGTAACCTCCTCCCCTTCCCAGTAGCCACATCCCTTTTGGGCCAAATATATTACTAAGCACCTTGTTTTTGAAAACCCTAAATCTGTGTACTTCATGTAGGGTAAGAGGCCATGTGTGTATCTTTCCCATAGAGAACAACCGGTACAATTATTGTTTTGTATGTTTTACATTCCTTGACGGTAGTCGAAGGGTTAACAATTTACCAACAGAATAATAGCAGGCACTTCCTGACTGCATCATTTTCATAATGTCCACTCTAATACCGTTATTTCCATTTGAAATTGTCCCCAAATATTTAAACTTAATAACCATGCGAAGTTATATGTTGTTCGACGTAATCTCTAAACTATATTACTCAATTTGGGTTCTCTGTGTGATCATGATATAGGGTCTGCGTAGTCTTTTCAGCATTAACTTCTAAACTTAGTTCCATACTAGTCTCTAATAAATTGTCTCAATTTCTTGCAACAGTTTCCTTACTATTGACGAACAAAGCTAAACTATCTGCTTATCCTATGAGCTGCATTGTACAATTTAATGTCAACCCTTCCCTGTTCTCTTGCATTACCCTAATAGCATACTTTAAGTCGAAGGTTAGATTAAAAAGTAATGGGAAAAGTGAAGCTCTTGTTTCAAATCAGTATTATTTATTATTATTATTATTATTATTAGCACCACGTCTTACTACCCGTTCGGTTTATACGCGCTTACGCTAATGTGTAATTGGTAGGGTGATTGTGAGATGAAATGGAGGACCTACAGTTTAACGTGGAATCCGAACCACTGTGGAGGCCTGGCATTCCTCACATTATATATTAGTATATGTTTATATTATTTAATAGGTAATAATTCAAATGGGTAGTAAGCCACGGTGCTAAATAAAGTATTAATAAAATATATATAATACTAAAGTGACAACTGCATATCACATGAGCTGACGTAGATATAGCAACTTTTTTTTTTTATCTGTCAGATAAGACTCTTCCTATGAAAATTGGACTTTATGTGTTCCTAAGCCTGGATGACAATGAGTCAATGTAAGCTTATTAATTTCCACACCGGCTATAAAAATGGAAGCTGAAGGCCATAGTTGACTTAATCTCGACGCAGAGGAACTCTGATGTAGTATTGATTAGTTTTAATAACAAACGCGCGCAGTGACACATCGATTTTATCAACATTGCTCATTTAACCTTCAATAGGAGTGTTTTTATTTATCACAATAGTTTTTTTTTTTTTTACCTCGTTGTTTTGTCCTCAAGTTTCCTCCTCACCCCTCTTTACTCGTACTCCCCGCTCTCCTGACCCCACCAGATGACATTTCAACCAGCTAAGGTCAAGCAGATATATCGACGCTCAACACATGCTGCTGGGAGTGACGCCTGGTTTTTAGATATATTCATGGCGTCGGTAATCTACAATGAAGGCTTGCCGACGGCGCTATGTTTCCGTCACCGGCGCCGCGCTACAATAATATTTTTTTTGCTTCATGAGGGAGAGTCGCCGAAAAGATTTATCTACATTTAAAATCTGACTCGCTTTTTTGTTCTTGGATAGAGCGACATAAAAAAAAACACATCAGGTCAGCAGGAACCCACAAATTTATACATCGTGGATATTGTATTCATACAAACAATACAGTGATATTTGATTGTCAACTTTTATATGCTCGCTTGATAAATTAACGTACGCCACCTTAGCTAATTTGGTAGCGTGTCTGCCTACTGAGATAAGGGTACAAGGTTCGATTCCTGGCATAGCCGTAAACCCTCGGTGAAATGAGGGTTTCTTCTTTAACAGTGATGAAATAACAGCTGGGGCCTGGATATTGTGTCTTTTCTAGATTTGTGTTAGTTTACAAAGTTGTGTGCTGATATAATCAATCGGTTCAGAACGTGCATGTTAAATACCTCAAATAAAAATACTAAGGTAAATAAGAAATACATAAAAATATGTTAAATTTCATACACACATTAAAATAGTACCTCAGTATCTTGGAATTTCTTATTACTATCCACCCGGGCTATCCTAATTTAATTGGACTAATATTTTAGGGCTGAGAAAGGCTGTATTTAGAGGAAATATCCCAACTTTTATGAGTATGACGATAGTAGGAAACTATTTAGTAATAATCACGATCAATACACCCTCCGATTCAAAACCCGGTCAAATTGCCAAATCAAATGGAGTATATTGCGGGAGCGTCGCCTTAGAACGTGCAGCCATCAATATGGGTGGTAATTTTTAATGTTACTATAATTTAATTTATATCATAAGATTGACAGGGTATTGTATATGTTCTAGAGTCAAGCTGTTTTGTATATAGTGTGTAAAATTAGTAAATTGGCTTAGAAACTTCATTTATTAATGGAAAAATATACTATATTTTACTAAGTATACAATACCTAATACAATGGCACTTAACATTTTCTCAAGAAGTTGAATTTTACCTTCATTTAATTAAAAATAATTTTGTATAGCCCTGAAACATATATATGATTCTAAGAGTTTAAGGTAAACCGTTCCCCATCCCAGAAATACACATTTGGCTTGGGGGTATTAAGTTGGACATGGCTTGAATGCTGTCGGCATCTGCCTCTACAACATATACAGTAGCCCCATGGCTTCTTTGGTGCTGACTGACAGTTCACAGCTGACTTCTGACAGTCAACAGTTAGGTATATACCTTAATGTTGACTGTCAGAAGTGACAGCTGCTAAACTATCGCAAGTAATTAGGTTCTAATTCTTGGAACAAAAATAAGAGAACTAATCACCTACAATCCAATTATCATAAGAAGAGCCTTATATTTTATATAAAATGTAATCGTTTTCTGTTAATAGTTTGTAACATCTTACTAGTTTATTAATATTAGTTTATAGGTATTGATGAAGTCCGACACCTTGGCTCAGTCGATAGCGTGTTTGTCTACTGAGCTAAGGGTCCAGGGATCGATGGTCGTAAAATGTATCATTGATGAAATGTGAGTTTGCACCTTGATTTTCTTATTGGTTTTCACATTGATCAATTTAACTAACAGGGACTGGATGTTGCGCCTATTCTAGTCTTAAGTTAGATTATAAGGCATATGTAGCTAAGACAGGCCTAGCAAGCCGGTAGTGAAAAATATATAGCTTGATTAAAAAACTTATCCAGTCCACAGGTTGGAAACAGTAAATTAAAAAACTATTGATGAAATTTATCAAATGTGACATCTGCAACTCACACTAGCCAACGTAGATCTTGTAGCTTTACCTATGAAAATGGGACTCTTCAAGCTGTGACGACTATAAAAAACATATAAACGATTTGCATGACTTATTAAAACTCACATTGGTGGCATAAAAAGCGTCACTCTCGCAATACAAGTAAATTAGTTTGCCCGTTAGAAGGTGGATAAGATTCGAATAGTGCCCGGTGCTAATGTAGTTAGTCCCTGATGTTTAAAAAAAAGGTGACCTCGTGGTCTAAGGGTAAGGTGTCAAGACTTCTGTTCTGGGGGTCCGGGGTTTAATCCTCGGTCCCGGCACAGATTTATTTGATTACCAAACCCTTCCTTCACCTCGGACAAGACGTGTATAAATCACAACTTGTGAATGTGAGGAATGCCAGACCTCCATCGTGGTTCGGATTCCACGTTAAACTGTAGGTCTTTCATGTCACAATCACCCTACCATTACATATTAGTGTATAACCTGAACGGGTAGTAAGACGCGGTGCTAATAATACACTGTGTTTTTCTTAACTTTATCTACGCTGATGTGGGTACACTTCCTCTAGCTATCCTACTTATACCACCCCCTTCCTGGATTAAGCCACAGAATACGTCTTGTTTTAAGACGTATGAAATAAAATAAGTCTCCCTAAAAAATTACGGAAACACATAAACCTGTTACTTATTCCATTTTCTTACTACATCTCTCGAAAAACGCCTCTAGGCAAAGACTCTTGTACGTTGGTATAGAAAGTGGGAGTGGGGGAGATAGATGGGGCGAAGGAGGGGAAGCTTTAGGGGGTGGGTTGTACTTCTTGCGCACAAAATTGGAGGCAACGCCTTCAAGTGTGTTGCTGGAAGCCTCAAGCCATCTCTTTCAAAAAACCAAACCCTTCTACTTCCTTTAGTCGACCTCGTTGACGTACGAGGGTTAAAAAATGAAGAAATTTTTTTTAGTGGTGAAGGAGGAGGTTAAAGGAGTGAGAGGATTTCCTTAAGTTTGGTCAAGGAGACTCCACGTCAATATCACAACAGAAATAAAAAACAAAAAGAGTGAAACTTTAACAAAAGAGATCTAAGTATGAGAAAATCGAGTTCTAAACATGAATAAAAAAGGACACACCTAGTTACAATCTTTGATGTAATTTAAAAAAAATATTAAAGGGAAGCTAAATAAATTAAAAATTAATCGTATATTGTAATCCAAACTTTCACTCTAGTTGAAATCTGAAATAATAATTACTTTGAATTTAAAGTGTTGCTCATTTTTAAAGGGTCACATTTTTTTGTTTCACAATAGAGATTGTAGGCTTTTTACTAAAAACAAAAAGTGATATTAAAGCTTGCAGCTTGTGCAGCAATGTGATAAATATATAAGCTACTATCAGTATTTACTCAGATTTTTTGCTTGACTTTTCATTACATGGAAATGTGTTTTATTTATATATCTACGAATTGTAAATAAATGTTTATGAGTGTTAAAATAATATATTTAGATTTACCTAAAAATAAGTGCCTGTATACCTTATCTCTATAAATATAGTCATTGAAATTTATTAATTAATATTTCTGTGCAAATATCGAAACAATAAACTCTGATGTTCCCTTAAACTTTAACAGTTTTGACTCATTTTGACTAGTTTACAAGATTCAAATAATACGCTACTAGGCAAAAAATAAAAAAATTACAAATTGAATTGACATGGCAAAAACCCTAGCTAGATATTTTTATTCAAACTTGAGTAAATACATTTTCTTATCTGTCACATATTAGACATTTTATGCAACGTGAGCATTTTTATTTTAATTTAGGTTTCACAACACACGGATTATAATTTTATTTTAGCTGCTGCTTGTAAGTGCGTTACTTACCTGATGAGTAGCGGCAAATCAATATAGGATTGTTAATCTATTTACGTTTCATTCAGCGGATTTTAAAAATATAACATTGAAACAAAAACTATATATTCTCAAATAATACTAAAAATAGCCCAACTTTGTCACAGAATTATATTTTTTGCTCATAAAGTAGTTTTACTGTAAGCGTATTTTTTTTAATCGTCTATCATTCAGGCTATAAGGTTTATTCACGAAATTGGCCAATAGGAATCTTCCTACAAAGATGTAGATTAAAAAGTTCCAAGGAATAATATGTTTGTCAAGAATAGGAATTAAGAAAAATATAATTTTGATATGCAAGTCAATTATGTCCAGGCGAAAATAGTAAAGTGATTGTTTATACTCGTTTGTGGAAGAGGGGAAGTATTTCCGACCGCATCTGATTTGCGGACCAAAAATTATTATTTTTTACACCAAGTGCGTCCCCGTTTAAAATGGGTGTAACACGAATTGCGTTTCTGTTTGAAAAAAGTTTAACTTTAAGGTATAGATCAATAAACTAAATGCTTACCTGTTCTTAAATCCCTTAATTTATATAAATATTATGAATTAGTTCCATTGATTAGTTTCCTTAATAGGTCAATTGCCTTTCACTTCAGACTGTTACTAGCTTTCTGGTGGTCAAGTACAGGTCCACTTTTCTTCTCGTGGCTATGTTGTCGCAAACTATTAACCATTTAACCACTAAATGATAGCTTGACGAAGGCCGAAAACTTCTTATTCAAGCAGGACCCCCTATGGATTTTATTCTTCAACATTTTATGGAAACTGAACTTGTACTGTACATATTAATAACATGATCAGCATATAAACAAAAGGCCTGGCAGGGTGCACTGCTTATTTTACTATTTATATTTGCACAGTGGTGCCTTAAGTGTGATAGTGCTTAAGTGCCTCAAACTAAGATGCAAACCAATCTGTGTAGACAGCGTCGTTAAAGCACATCTGACATCCACTTAGGGATATTTTAATAGACCTCTCGTGTAAAAGTCTTGGCAGCCAACGGACCGAAAATAAAACATGTAAGTGGCTCTTTTATTTTCAACCTCCGGAAGAGACAACATTTGGGATTCATTTGAGGTGGGTTCTCAGTTTTGTCATCCATGTCTTAGCCATAAATCTTATGTAAAATGTGTTTACCACTTTTTTTATACCTCTTGGAACAAATATCACAACTAACCAAAACACTTTTTTATTTTATATATGATTTGGGAGATAAGGTGCCTAATTGAAAATGTGTGTCTCTCTTCGGAAGATTAAGAGCTTCGAAAAATTAGTGTAATTAGTACATAAGCGTATAACCTGAACGGTTAGTAAGACGTGCTAAAAAAATCTTCCTCTTTTCCTCTGATGAGTATGCACACTCTCTATAGTCTATACAATTTGCGCCTGAAAAGTATTGACTTTCATTTAGAAATAATCTTTTTTTGTTCTATTATAGCTACATTTTTTATTCAATGGACTTTTTTAATCTACATCTTGGTAGGAAGAATGGCCATTTTTAGGAATATAGGCCTACATAGGGCTCTGCTAAAAAATTGCAATACTAACTATGTGTCAAGGTTGTGTTAAAATAAGTTTTTGGAATGAATTCCCTCATGTGTGAAAGATTAAGTAGTTTAGATCTATAGAGAGAAAGTGGTAGGAGAAAACTGTTTCGAGTTTTGATATTCGTACAATTATAGTGCGACTAATCTGAACTTGGGGCTCAGTTCAGACTTTCCAAATAATAGTTTTCTGAATAATATAAATCCGGAACAAAGCCAAGTCGGAACTAGGCCCGGTATACAATTTGTGCCCGCGTCCTTGTGTTGAAATGGCAACGCTGGCTCATATAAACATTTATTTGTGCGACCATTTAGAGTATTTATCACACAGGATGCACCAACTTAATCAATTATATTTTAATTTGATTTAAAATCCCTAAACTTGTTTAAAATACAGGATAGCATCCAGTCAAAACCACATCCAGCTGAAGTGGGTGGTATTGTTTTACTGTTATTGTTTGCTATTGTGTAACGATATTGCCTGCTTTGTGGTTTATGAACTATTTTGCGAAGTGGTTTGTTTTATAACTTGAACTACCTAAGCACTCTACGCTCGAACACACTTGTGTAGACGCCCATGTACTAAATAGAAAGAGAAGGAAGCGAATTAGTGGTTCGCCCTGAGAGGTTTCTTGTATTTTTTATGAGTTAATAAATAAAACTTCCTCTTCCAGACCAGCTTCGATGGCCGCATGATCTAACGCGCTACTCTGGCAGTGGACTAGACTGCCGATGACGTGGTGATTGTGGCTAGAATCTCACCCGTGTGTACAAAGGATGGTTTTTCCAAAATTATTTTCCACTCTTCCTCCATGAAAATCTGGTTATAACTTGCTCTAAATTTAACCTTCCTAATCCCTAAAACCATTAGTGTAATTAATACATAGGCGTATAACCTAAACGGGTAGTAAGACGTTGTGCTAAAAAAAAACTTCCTCTTTTCCTCTGACGAGTAATACACACTCTCTATACTATTTGCGCCTGCAGAGTATTGACTTTCATTTAAAAATAATATTTTTTGTTGTTCAATTATAGGTAAATTTTTTGTTCAATGGACTTTTTTAATCTACACCCTGGTAGGAAGAGTCTTAAAGGCCATTTTTGGGAATATACTAAATAGTCTGGCTGTAGAGAATTTGAAGAAAAAATACCTTCACAGAAAAAAACTACTTCAAAATCAAAATAATAATTTTATGACAACCTGAGACTATTATTAGAATTATTTAATATTTTTTTTTGTTTCAATGTTTTACATGTTTTAAAATTCCGCGAGTAAAACGCAAAAAACATGGAAAATTCGATCTCAGCTTACCGCTACGTCACATATAAGTAACGTCGCTAAGAGCTTTATAATATTATTTCTAAATATCGAACCCCACATATTCGGAATTACAACCAGTCTGGATTGCACCAAACAGGAAGGAAGTTGGAAAATTAGAGGAAATGCACTCACGTTTGCGTGGAAAGAAAGAACTAGAAAACCGTTAAGACACAAATAACTAAAGGCACTCGTTTCCTGAGTTCAAACCCCTATCCCCTGGTAACCGACTAATCAAAAACGGCTTTGTCCAAGGGTTCACCGGTGAGGGTTAAGTGAAGCTACAAGCGCTCACCACTATTAAGATAGTAGCGCTGACTACAATTATGATAGTAATAACACCCACGGCACGTGGACTAGTGTCAGACTAATCTTATCTGGTTTCCTCTAACGGATTGCTATTTGAATCCCAGCCGGTTGTATTATGGCGGGATCACGATCAACTTAACGTTCACTTAACGTAACTTAACGTAAAGGACCTCCTCGTGTGTTTAAATGGAGGCGATCACGATGCAGTTAACTTAACGTAAGAGATGTCCTGGGAGGTCTTTTACTTTAAGTGAACGTTACTTGAAGGGTATCACGTGATATAGCCAGCCAATCACTATGCGAGTGACGTCAACAGGGCTATTTAGTAACTCAGTTGTTGGTATTATGACCAATGTTTATTCTTTAGCGTAAGTTCTAAGTTCTAGTGATCAGACATTGAAACAAAATAATTAAACTATAATAGGAAAGCTAAATTTATCAAAAAAGTTTTTTAATATATATTTATTATATCGATTGAAAACTGTAAACATTCACAGATCATCACTGTACAACTAGTACAAATCACAGATCATACTCAAGAATGAAGATGTTTGGCTTGAGTTGTTACGTTAAGATACGTGAATCGTGATCACACATAAGTTAAGTTAACTTTAAGTTAACGTTACGTTAAGTTAACGTTAAGTGGATCGTGATCCCAGCATTAAGAATGGTTTTTATTAATGTTTTTTCTACGCGATACACATAAAAATGCGGGTATATCTTCTCTAATATCTACCTTTATCATCACTACCCTATTAGCACACTTAGAACTCATACAACATGGATGAGTCGTATGAATGGGGGGAACAAATAAGTTAAAACAAAGTTATAGAAATACATACAAGAAATATGAATGATTAAATAAAACATGTACCATTTAATATTAAAAACATAACCAACGTTCCTATATTTGTTTACTCTAACCATTATAGCATTGTCATGGATATTTATTTTATCCAACAATAATTAAATTTAAACACCCTGTTCCGTAATTTGGTGGTTTCATGATCTACAGTTAGAACAATTTAACGAACTGTAATCTAAATCATTGTTTAAACATGCATTTAGTTATGCCCGTTTACACCTTATTTGGTATAATACAGACATTAATTTGATTGCATCCTGAAATAATGATGAGTACTCTGACTTAATGAAATGCAGGCAAACACATTAGGCTAAGTAAATATTGGTTTTAAACTTTGTACCTCAATTGAATCGGTAGGGTGAAATTAAACAAATTTAATTTGTTAGACGAGTAAAATTTAAATGCTTTCATGGATACTATGAGGTCGCTATAGCTCCGCTAATTTGTAGATGATTAGGATGTAGGCTCCTGATAATCCGTGATCGAATCCCGGTTACAGCGTAAGCTGGCTGAATAATGGAGCGTTATAGTACAGTCCAATTAAGTGATACTGGTACATCAGACACGTGGATGAATGCGCAAGCCTCGTCATGTGTGGTTTGTTGGAGACTAGGAGTTTTATTTTTATCATCGCGTCTTTATACCTGTTCAGGTTATACACATATACAACCATTAATTACCCTAATGGTGTATGAATGAGGAAGGAAGCCTTTCAAAGGTAATCTACTAGCATTAGCATGGAAGGAGAGTAGGAAACCATTTAGTGGAAAAATCACCCTCAGTAGACCTGACCGGGATTCAAGCCCCGATCTCCCCGTCATCGGCAGGCCAATCTAACACGAGAGTGACGCCTTAAACCGTTCGGGCACTAAAGTGGGTACGAGGAGGTTTAAGATCTATCCT